>CAUYPK010129198.1:0-45880 GCA_963574355.1 Loris lydekkerianus | reverse complement strand
ATGTGCGATCTCCAACCTTCTCTCCTGGTATAGCTCGAATCCTCCAGGTTACTTACTAAATTTCCATCCTTTAACTCTCCTTCTGGACGGGAGCCTCTGTGAAAAGCTGACTTCAGTCCGCCATCTTGTCTCCACCCCTCATAATGTACCTATTGTAATGCCTAGTATGTCATGGGTACCCAGTACATATTCATTCACTGAAAGAGCAAATGAATTAATAACTATCCATTTCACAATTAAAGAAACTGAGGCACAGAAATGTTAAATAGCTTTGCTTAAAGTCACACAGCTTAAAGTTGAAGAATTTGGGTGGTAATTGTAATGCCTTTCCAAACTGAGTGATTTTAACTTACTACACAACTTCCTTTAGGAATTCTCCAAAAAGATAGATCTTAGTGCTCTTAGAGAAAGGACCACTTTCCTGCTAGATACAGTTTCTGCCTTCCCCACCTTTCACCTCACCAGCTACATCCCTTCTCCTAGACCAAGGCAGATTGTGAGAGCTACCATGTGCCACATGCCAAATGTATCTTAAATGCCAGTCATGTTGCTAGACACCGGGTATAAAATGGTGAATGAGAAACAAATTTAGCCTCCAAGGAGCTCATGGGCAAAGACCAACATTTAAAATACAGACATGCTAAGGTACTCCAAAGCCCTGGAGGTTGCAAAAGCAAAGCAGGGATTTATCAGGACACCTTCATCACAGGTTCCCTCAAGGCAGATAAGGGGACATCATCTTAATTCAAATGTCATCCTCTAGTACCGGGGTTCTCAACCTTCCTAATGCCGCGGTCCTTTAATACAATTCTTCATCTTGTGGTGACCCCCAACCATAAAATTATTTTCGTAATTTGCTAGTAGCAATGAAAATAATTTTATGGTTGGGGGTCACCACAACATGAGGAACTGTATTAAAGGGTCGCCGTATTAGGAGGGTTGGGAACCACTGCTCTAGTAGGTACAGTGAAAATAAGCTGAAACTATGAAAGATACGGTACTTTCTATACCTAATTAAAAGAGCAAAAACCTTGGTTTTTCTCACTTCAAAACAAATGGGATTGAAATTGAAACCCGTATCTGAGTCAGAGACGCTCTGACCTAAGTCCAGGAGAAGGTGTCTTGGCAGCAAGCCCTATTGCACAACTATGCTTGCTAAAGCCTGCGAGAACCAGGGTGAGAATCTGAGGAAAATGACCACCTTGCCACCAGGTTACAACAGGAAAGTCATAGATTGGCTGCAGTTGCAAAACGTGAAAAAAATCTAGCTGTGCTTCTTCTTTATTAAAAGACTATTGGGATCCCCGTAGCAGGGAGGAAGTTCTCTAGGAATTGGTGTCCAAACTGGAGATAGAATCTGTCAAGGCCTTGAAAAATCAATAAGATACAATTTGCCACTTCTGCAACTGATAATAGGGCATTACTGTTACAATAACCTGGCTGGATAAATGCAGCCAGGCTAACTTCACAAGCCCCCTCATATACTATCTTCAGTCATCATTGAGTCTCCTCCCCGGGGATCAAACAAGGGCCAGGCCTTGTTTATAGCTGACGCTCTACCTAGCTGGGAACCTTGGGGTGTTACTTCATTTCTCTGCTTCTCGTTTTCTTCACCTGTAAAATGGAGTGTTAATGCGGTTACACAGAAACGGTGTGGAAACTGACTATAAAAATCTTGGTGAAATGTTTAGTTCAGCATCTAGCAAACAATACTAACATCCACTTAGTGAGTGCTTATGATGTATTACTGTCTTCTTTTAACATGTGCTAGAATAGAGTCTCCAAGCTCAGTTGTATGATTTTTCTACTTTGAGTCACGCCTGCCACAATCATTAACTCAGCTTCTAGAACCATGCTTTACTTGAGGGAAAGGGGATTTATGAATTAGCCACCTCTTTACTTCCATCTTGGTCTGGATAACTTAATACCATTCTCACCTCTGTCCCTTCTTAGATCATTAGGGTGAGAGGTGAATGGTTAAAGTCTTAAATCCAAGCCTTTAGAATAACTCACAGCTTAGTTATAGGGGGCTGGAAGTTGCCAAATGCGCAGCTATTTTATAGGGAAGTCAAAAGAGAACATTTCCTCATGGAGATGAATTGGTTCTTCAAGTTCCTATATTTAGGGAGAGCTGGACATAAGCTTTGTCCTTAGTGACAATAGCATTGTCTGTCCATCAGCTACCTCTGTCCTTTATGACCACGGTAAGACTTCCAAAGGCTTAGTCATTTGTAAGACTAATCATTATTTATAATACATTTTAATTCACACGTGGAGCCCAGTGGTTATATGGGCCTGACCATTGCAGAACAGAAATGGTGCCTGAGTTCACCTGTCAAAGTAAGCTATTCCTGGGCTTTTTCTCCAAGACAAGCAACAGTCTATAGTTTGCTTAGGAAAGTTTCTAGAACAGTAATACTTTATGGATTGTTTTGATCATTCACTTTCAAAAATATTTGTTGAAGTTTCTCTGGTGCCAAGCACATGACCAGATACTGTTGATATAGCACAGAACAAAATTAGCCATCTCAAAATAATTTTAAATGGTGAGAATGCTATGAATACAGCAGTTTAATAGTGTAGGGGTGGGGTGGCTACTCTAAATAGCTTGGACAGGAACAGCCTCTAAGAAGGTGACCTTAGACTGAAGCCTGAATGTTAAGGATTCATTGAACCCAAGATGTAAGAAGAAGAGCTTTGAGACAGAATAGCAAAGCACCAACTTTAAGAAAGGAACAAGCTCAGCTTATTTGGGGTACCAAAAGAAAGCCTGTGTGGCTGGAATATGTCATAAATAGAAGGTGACAGGGGGCAACATATGTGGGTATTTGTAGGCTATGGCCTTTATTCTAAGGGTTATAGGAAGCCACCGATGGATTTTTAAGTGGCACAGTGATATTATCTGCTGTACATAGTAAAAATACTACACTGAATGAAGTTTGAAAACCGGGTAATAGAGAATTACTAACAGAAGTATGAAGAACAGTCAGGAGGCAGCTGCAATAGTTCAAAAAACAGATGGTGGCAGCAGTGAAAAAGAGGAATGGACAGACACGAGAGAGGTTGTGCAGGGTGAGGAAGCTGGACATTCTGTTGGACTCAGTGGTGTAGACAGATGGTGCTCCTAAGGTTTTGAGCACGGTGCTTGGCACATGGAAAGCTTTCTCAGTACATGATAGCTGTTATTGTTATTCCCAGCAAATGGCCTGTACACCAAGAGAATAGGTGTGGGAAGCAATCTTGAAATGACAGCATGATTCCTATAGTGTTTGGGTGACAACCTAGTGTTGACTCTCTCCTTTTTTTTTTTTTTTTTTTTTTTTTGTTAACGTAGTCTCAGAGGCAGTGGGGGTTTCAGGTATGGTGGTGCATTCAGGAGGCAGAAACTGACTTCCAGTCAATGTCACTCTGCCATCAACTTATTGCAAGGACTTTTAGCCTCTCTTAGCCTTGGTTTCTTCGTGTGATGTTACTAAATAACTACAAAATGTGTTGAGTACTTACCATGTGACAAGTACTGTGTCAAGCTCTTTATGTATTTCCCAAATATACATTAATCTCATTTAATTCTTCCAGTAACTCTTTTGGGTAGGAACTAAATTACCATTTCCAAGTAAGAACATTAAACTCCTAATTTCACAGCTCGTAAGTAGAAGAGCTGTGACTCAAGCCCAGCTGTTTCTAACTCCTAAATCCATATTCATAATCCTCTACTATATGAAAAGTAACGCTTGGTCTTTAAAGCTTGATGTGCTTCCAGCTTCCAACTTTCTACAACTTCCCGACCTCAATTCAGGGTCATCTTGGGACTCAAAGCTTCTGAGAACCATCCATCCATCCATCCGTCCGTTCGTTCTTTCTTTCTTTCTTTTTCACTCTTTCCCCTCTCCCTTCTCTCTCTCTCTGCCCCTCCTGTCTCTGTCTCTCCTTCTCTCACCCACGCGCCCTCTCTCACGTAGACACAGTCTACAATTCATACAGAGATTAGAGATTAACGGTAAGTATTTTTATTTATTAGTCCTTTCCCTCTCTCTCTTTGGTAACTTGTAAGATAATGGTCCCTGAAGCAACAGGAAATTTGAAGTCCAGCATTTCATTAAATCTTATGTTTAAGATTTCTGTGGAAGCAAACTGCTTCAGTGATCTGGCTTCCATTATTCAGATGCCAAGAGAAGATGAGGAAATGGTCAGGTGGATTTCCTAAAGATACAGGAGCAGGGAAGGTAAACCCTTTGGTTATTTTTTGCTTCTAACTCTCCACCTCCTGGAGTTGCCTGGGCCCTAATAGAGGGTATAAGAAATATTTTATTTCAGCCTTCACCATGGAAGATTTTCAGTGATGTGAAATCCAGCAGCATTGGGGGAGGAAAGGGAGGGTGGGGAAGGCAAACATAAAGGCAGAGAAAAGGGAGAACTTAACTGTCCCCATGGCATTTTCCTCTTAAAGTTCAACAGGAAACCAAATAACACAGAAGTTATTGCGCAGAGGCGGAACAGACAAACGCACACATGCACATTCACGCACACTCTCTCTGTTCCATGCCAGGTACACTTCAAGACTGCCAGGGTGTGGGGGAAATGGGCATTTTTATACCTGTATGAGTAATGATTGTAAATCAATATAAGAAGATTTCCAGAAGGCAGATTAACAATAATATCAAATGCCTTTAAAGACACATGTTCTTTCCTCTTTAGAGAATATCTGATTTTAGGACTGGGGCAAGACATATATATATATAAGACAATTCTGAAGGTTCTTAGAAGGGATGTAGGGAAGTCCTCAAAAACAAAAAATAAACCCAAAACAAACCACGTGAATGGCATTATGTCAAAAAAATACAGAAGCCAACTAAAAAAATTTCCAAAGGCCAAAGCTGTACAATTTGACCACCAAAATAACCAGTTGGGGATTATAGTTCAAAATATAAAATAAATTTTCATGAGCTCATACAATATAAACAAAGGATTGAGTGAATAAGTAAATGAAGGAGAACATACAATCTCATGTTCAAAGTATTTCATGTAATTTATGTAGATATTCCATCTTCAAGGAGAAAGAGCCTAACTCCTCACTCTTTAAGTGTGAGCTGCTCTTAATGACTTCTCTCCAAAGAGTGCACTATGGGAAGGTGGGGGAAAGAGGAGCTTTAGCATGGAAACCTGCCAAGCACTACCATAGCCAGGTACTGAAGGTCCTCCTCAACAATGCGGAGTCTTGTTGATAATATGAATCTTTAATATGATGTAATGACAGTGGGTTTTCCTCCAAAAGCCCAACCATGGGCTAATTGTGAGAAAAAAATCAGCTTCCAACTGAGGAACATTTTGCAAAATACCTGATCAACACTCCTCAGAACCATTATGGCTGTCTGATAAACAAGACAATTCTGAGAAACTGTCACAGCCAGGAGGAACCACAGGAAATGTAATGACTAAATGCAGTATCCTGGGTAAAATCTGGGGGGTTGGGGGGGAAGGACATTAGGGAAAAACTAAGGAAATCAGAATAAAATACAGACTTTAATATTAACACATGCGTATTGGTTAATTGTAACAAATGTAAAATGCTCACGTCAAATGCATTTCTCCTTAATAGGAGAAACTAGGTATGGGAACACTGTGCTACCTCTACAGATTTTTTTGTAAATCTAAAGCTTTTCTCAAAAATTAAAACTTAAAAAAACAAATGTGCCTTTTGACCCAAGAGTTTCCCTCCTAGGAATTTTTCTTTAGAAATAATTAAGAATGATTTATCCACAATGATGTGTGTCATCAGAGGCATGGGTAATAGTGAAAAGGTAGAAATAACTTAAAAGTCCAATATTAGATATGAAAAATTCATACAATTCAATCGTGAATCATAATCTTATAGAAATATATTTCTTCATAAGTAAAGATATTCATGATTGATAGTTGGGTGGAGAGCAGATCATTGAAAGAGCCTGTGAAGTATGAGACAATTTCATAAGAGATGTTTATTTTTATATCTGTATGAAAGGAGTAGGAATATGAGCGAATGTGTTTCAGTGCATTAATGATGATTGTCCCTGGTGGGTAACACGCTGGGTTTCTTTTCTTTTTATAAAAGCAATACCTGCTTGTTACAGAAAGTAAAAAGCAGTAAAAAAGAAAAGTTACTTTTTGAAATTTTTTTTAAAGGCCAGAAATGATTCTATTTAAATCCAGTAGCAGCAAAAGACTCAGTCGTGAAGAAGCGAGTTCTGAGAGCAGGTAGGACACCGGCACCTGCAGACAAGCTTGCCTGTTTTGTTCAGGCACCTCCCCGTAGCAGGGCACTGCCTGAGCAGGCCTGCTGGCTCCCTTTCACCTTCCACAGAAGCCGGCCACCACCCACACAGGCCCTGCCAAGTGTAGGAGGTAGCCACATACAAAAACACTAAAGAGGCTGCAGGGTATACGAGGATCAAACGAATATGGGTATGAGGCCACGCTGGAGACCCAAGCCTCCCTCTGAAGGCCCTAAGTAGGTCTGGAAAAACAGTCAGCTGTGAAGGCAGAGAGACAAACCCAGGTGTCTTTTCTTCTTCTATAGTAATCCCCTCTTATCTGGCATTTTTTCATCTTAAAACATGTGCACATGTCTTCCATCTCATTACAACAACCCTTGATTGTAGGTATTATTATCCCATTTTTCAGGTGAAAAAATTGGCCTCAGAGAACTTAAATGGCTGCCACTTAAGTGGGGTCAGAAAATACAGGCTCACCTCTTACTCAAGTCCAGTTTCATTTCTGAGGGTTTTGGAGTCCTATTGCTTAACCTAGCTTTACCATTTACAAGCTGCTTACCTTGAACAAGTTATGCAAGCCTCTCTGGGCCTGAGTTTTCTCATCTGTGGAATGGCAGTAGTGATACCATCAGTTCTGTTGTTAGAGTTCAGTGAGATTTATGTAAATAGATTGCTGAACACAGTTCATGGAACCTAAAGTAAACCCTCTGTGAGTAGTGGCCATTATTGAAGCAGATAGGTTTCCTAGGATAAAGTAGAATGCAATTTAGAGAGAGAAGAACTCTTCTTGTCTTTCTTGTTGTTTGAGAAGGAAGTATCAGAGACTAGAGCCAAGTCAGACTTTTAAAGAACCATGATGAAATGAGCAGTTATGAGGCTTTTGCTCATAGCAGAGGTTCCACTTGTACTAGGTACTGATCAAGAAGGTACCGTTCATCATCCAGCATTTGGGCCCAGCCAGAAAAAGAGGCAAAAAAACTTGGAACATTTAGGTTACCCTTCAGATTGAGGTGACGAGATAGAGAGATTGGCAGAAAAAAAACCCTATACATGAGAACACATTTATTAGCACTTATGTAAGTTAGAAAGGAGTTTAGTTTTTGTCTGGTTTGGAGATTTCCTAAATGTTGTTTATGTTTATATCTTCATTTCCCAGGTGAGGATACTGAATCCCAGAGTCAGACAGCAGAGCCAAGACTAGAACACTAGTTTTTTCATCAGGTTTTCCTCAGTTAACCCAGGATAAACCAAGAACATTTTACTTTATGTTAATGAAGTAAATTGTTATAACTCACTTGTTCTGTAGGTGACAGCTAAATATGTAAGTTCTGATCTCTCACAGCACAGTGGCCCCTTCACTTTCATCCCAGGCTGTTGGAACAGATAAGTATGAGACAAAAGGCACAAAGGTGAAAGCTGTGCTCTGCCTAGTGGATGAATGCAGAACCAATCACATACTTACTGCAGCTAGGCAACCACTTCCTCAGATGCTGAAAGCTTAAGATTTCCCAGTTAGATCCTTGTATAGTACCCAACTGGCTTAATTTTTGAAGAATACTAAATCTGTCTTTTTGCATCTTAGTTAAATCTAGCCTTCTTCTCTTTTTTTATTATTAAATCATAACTGTGTACATTAATGTGATCAAAGGGCACCATACACTGGTCATTTGACACATTTTCATCACACTGGTTAACATAGTAGCCTTCTTCTCTTGATATTTCTTAATTTCTCTATTCTCCTGAGTTGAATAATCCTTTTACAACAACAATTAATTAATTAATAGACAAGAACTGCACAGATTTGAGTGATGCCAAATCAAATTAACTTGGATTACCTGCTTAGGAAAAGAAGCCATTAAACTTGCAAAGGCAGAATGCCTGCCACCAC
Organism: Loris lydekkerianus; assembly: GCA_963574355.1. NCBI lineage: Eukaryota > Metazoa > Chordata > Mammalia > Primates > Lorisidae > Loris > Loris lydekkerianus. Next base: position 37,744 of record CAUYPK010129198.1, on the reverse strand, counting down.
ATTTATTGACTTCTTAAAAACCCTACTGCTCTGGGGACAGAGGCTAAGCTAAGCTGCCTGTCTGTACAGACTAACTGCAATATTGTCAGACAGTGAAACACTTCTCTATCATACTCACTTTATCAGCAAGTGTTAGGTCCTCAAGGTGACTGGGGCCTAAGGCATGTCTCTGACAATTCTTCAGTTTTACACCACAGCAAGTCTAAAAGGATTCCCATCATACAGTGTGCCTATTCATAGGGAGGATGTGGTATTCTTCTGGCTGGAACACTTTAGTCCTATTCTGTCACCCCAACCAGGGACAGTATAAAATTTAATACCCTCCAAGTCAGAATTTAGGAGATTTCAGTTCCTTTAATTTAACTTTTTGGCTTTATAGCCCTTAAATGAATTTCAAAGAAAGTATGTGCTTCTTTGCCCATATTTAAGTTAACTTCCAAATCTATATATCAAGTTTAGATAGTTGCTAAAGATGTGATTGCTGACATATTGTGCAGTTTACATGAGTTTTTATGAATGTTTTTGTCAGAACTTTGGCATTACAGATTTAGCTTATTGAATTTGCAGGCAAGATACTCTATATAATTGAATTGGCAAAGCTAGCGCTTATGGTCAAACCATCCAGCCAAATCAGACTTGTTTTCTGTACAATCAAGCCTGATTTCACTTTTTTTCAGTTCAAATAAACATACTGATACAAACCTCATGACAGTTGTCTCACCTCTGAATTTTAATTCGTAGATTAACGACTAGATAGATGAGCACACACCAAGTGCTTTTTACCTGGATGAAATAAGGGATTTTCTCCTTTGCTGCTTCCTACCTTTCTCCCATAGGACTCCTCGTAGAAGTGAGACATTCTGAAATTGTTTCAGGGATAAGATTCAGGAAGGTGAGAGGCATCCATTCTTTTTTGAAGTGGGAGTAAAGTGATTTCCAAAGAGGGGGTAGTTGAAATGAGAAGCTGTAGACCAGTGGTTCTCAACCTTCCTAATGCCGCGCGCCTTTAATACAGTTCTTATGGGCCGTGACCCTCAGGTTGAGAACCGCAGCTGTAGACTATAGGCATCTTTCTTGAAAGGTCAGTTTTAGGAAAGAAGTTAAGGATTTGGACATTTATTTCCTTAAAACTACCTGTGCCCAATTATTCCCTGGAAAGTTATTATGTCCCCAAGGGTATATGTACCTGAGTTTTAAGACCACCAATTTTAAATATACCAGTACCCTTAGACCAGATCAGTGAGTGACTGAGCTTAAGCCAATTAACTAATTTTACTCAATATTTATTATCCTCACTAGGGTTTGGCAGGAAGTGACTTTTTTAGAGACCTGCCACATAAAAGAGTCAGAGTCATGAAACTCAGCCTTCAATACCTATATTTCATCATGTCTGGATATGTCATTTAAAAAGCTCTCCGAGTGAGTGGAGCAGGGTACAGTTGTTCTCCAGATATCTGAAGGGCATTTGGGGATATGAACACACTTGTTCTGGAATGTAATGTTTTAGATGTCAGAACTAGGAACGTTGAAGGAAAGTTAGGAGGAGGCAGGTTTTGATTCAATAAGGAGGAGGATGGGTTGAGGAAGAGGGCCAACATGTTTTGTGATTTATATTGCATAAACTATAAGCTTTCATAATAACCTTGCAAGACAGATAGTTTTACCATGAGGAAACTCAGACTCAGAGAGGTTCAGAAACTCCCAAGGTCCCACAGTTTATTAATGCCATAGCAGGGATTTGAACCTACTTCAGTCTGGTGACTGAAAAGTCATATTTCTCTTGTATAGTGCTGCTTCTCTTGTAGGTAAGTACCTGCTATAGGATGGACTGTCTGCCTAATACCCTTAGTTCATTAAAAAAAAATAGACATTAACCTCTAAGTCTCACTAAGTTATAAATCTGAGCATGACTGAAAGATGTTTGAGAGGGAGAGAATAAGTGGCTGAAGTGGAAGGCTGTCTTACCTCCTTTGGAGAAAGTGCCAGCTTTTGTGGACTATTTTAGTAAAATCTCATGAATAGACTAGCTTATATACAAAATGAAGGGGAAGTATTCAGCAGAGCAGTGATGCCTCAGGGCCGACTATACTGTCGAGTTAACCCTCCAGGAGAGGACCTGCACCTGAGGTGAGCAAAGCTTTATGGTACAGATTCAGTTCAGATCCCTTTTCTTCATTATTATGAAAAATGCATCATTAATTATAAAAACAAGATTCTTTCTTTAAAGATGCCATTCTGAAAAATAAAAAGTTCTCTTTTCCTCCCCTCCTCCTACCCACCCCCACTTTTGGGTCTTCCTCACCTCTAAAGCCCAGGAGGGCAGCACCTGTACCCATTTTACCCGTTGTTACGCCTAGCATCATGGCTGACACGTGGTGGACAGAAAGTATTTAGCAAATGATAGGCTAAAATCTCAATGTCTCTATTTGAAACTGTGAGATAAATTTTATCTTTCAGATCCAAGAACAGGTCTCTTTTAGGATAATGAAGAAAGGTATTACCAGTCAGAACATTGTCCTTTTCCCCAAGCCACTCTCTAATTCTTATAATAAAGACCTGGCAATTGGAAAGGAATTTTTTAATTTGATTATTCTCAATTGGATGGGGGGGGGTAGTTTGTTGACCTTTTTGAGAATATGATGAGAATGATGAAAATTCTCAAAGGAGCAGACAGATCAAGTTTTGTATACAGTTTCAGTAGGTTCATGAACCCTTTAAACTATGTATCTCAAGAATGTTAAAAAGTGAACAGCAGCTTAAGGAAAGTGCACAGTCACATGCTTGTCCTCATATAAAAGTAAAACTGACAAGCAAACAATGAGCACTTTGGATATAATGTCAAGGAGGGTGATGTGGTGCCAATTCCAACTTTGCCTTGATTATGTTGGGAAACTTTCATAAAAGATGCTTTGTTCCCTTTGGGACAGATGCCACCAAATACTGCTCCTTAATGACAATCCGCTGTCCAGCCCTTCATCCTATGATGAGACAACCAGCAGGGAAAGGGAGTAGAGATAGGAAAGAGTTTGAGGTAGTGAAGATACTGAGTTGGTTCTCTTGGCTCCTAGAGTATTGAGTAAATTACCTCAATTTGCAAGACCTGTGTCTTAAAATGTTTTCCACCCTTAGTGGAAGTTCTAGAATTCCATTGCCTAGGATATTTTCCCTTAAAAACCTTACACTAATGAATGCAAAAGAGCATGGGTTTCATGTAGACATAGACAATCCCTTGTGAGATGGGAAAATGTCTAGGTAATAGCTGGGAGATGATATTCCGCATGCCTTTTCCTTCTCCACTAGCTTGACTACTTCACACTTTATACAGCAAAAACTAAACCTTGAGTTTTAAAAACACACATCTTACTATGTGACTGACTAGGATTTTACATATCTCAGGGCTCACTGTCTTCATCTGAAAAAGGGCATAAAAGTAGTCCCTGTGTAATAGAAGGAGTGGGTGAATAAGGCTTCATTCATTCAGTGTTCTGACCCACAGTAAGCACTTGATTAAGTTGGCGGCTCTTAGTATTTCAAGACAGTGACCTCTAGAAATAGATGAGGAGAAGCTACCCAACTTGGCTACCTTTGTCCTTCTAGAAATGCCACCTCTCTTTTCGGCTCTCCTTTCTCCTTGCCCTGATTTCTGTATTGCCAGTGTTCCCTCCCAGGACCAAGCCAGAGATGCTGTCCCTTTGAACAGCTGAGGTACTCCCATGTGTCTGGGGCTCTTCAACTGATTTTCTAGCCATGGAAACATCACTGCATCTTGACAGCCCTGATCAGGGCAGTAGTGACTGGTCCTGCCTTTCATGTGTCCCTCCCTCCCTCTCTTCTTATTGTTTTTACTTTAATCCCCTTTTAAAAACTATCTGTTGAGTACTATGTGCCTAGCACAGTACATAGATAATGAAATAGTCATAGTTATACACAATTAATAGTATCACTACTCCTGTTTGCTCTAGTCAGGAGTAGGGGAGAGAATAAATAGTAAAACAAATAAATTATAGCATGTGATAAAGGCTGTGAAGGAAGTAAGGTAGAGAATAACTAAGGAATCCTACTGAGGACTAGTGTGCCTTCTCTGAAGAGGTGTCACTTAAAATATCCCTGTGGCATGAGTTGAAACCTTGGCTTTTATTCCAAATGAAAAGTTCCATTAGGAGTGTAGATGATAGTTTCTCCTTATTTTCTTTCCTAACAATAGATGGCTTAAAGCTTAGGAGAATTCTAACTCTGATTTTTATCAGCAGCTTATTTTGTCAATTAAAGAAAAATATCGTGACTCTCACCTTCTTTAAATAGCTATTCACTTACTGTATACCAGGCACTGTGCATTTTATGTGTGTTCTCTTATTTAATCTTCCAGTCACCCAAGAAAATAGGTTTTATTATCATCATTCTCCTTAAGATAAAGAAATCAGAACTTTGAGAAATTAAGTAAGTTGTTCATGGCTCCATTGCTCGATTATGGTAGTTGAGACTAGAATCCAGTTATGTCTGGCAACAAAGCCTGTGTCATCAACCAGTAGACTATGCTGCTGCTCTTCCTGTGATGTCGTAACTCACCAGGATCTCCTTTTCCTTTGTAGTGGTGCCAGTGAAGAAGAGGACACATGAAGGCTTGCCGTCCCCAGTGGAAACTCATCCCCTCCCCTGTGTGTATGTGACAGCGTGTATGTAACAGCTTCTGATTTCTGTGAAAGCTACTCAGCAACAAACGAACTTCCACCGTGTATGTCCCCAGATCCACAGCAGGCACATATCTCTGGAAGGGAGGACTGGTTTATGCTGCTGACTGTGCTTTTCATTCTCTGGTTGTGTTAGGTTGAAGAAAAGAGCCCCTTTGATCAACCAGGAGCAATTAAGAAAGGTCCTGCAGGCAGTTCCTCACTGGCTGCTTTGAACTTGCTTAGGAAAGCCAGCCTCTGTGGTATTGGCTAGCCAAACTATCACTTCCTTAGGAAGGATCTGGAACAATCTTGAGAAGTCACAGTTTATTCCTTACCTGCTAACAAAATACCCACTTCATTCATATTGAAGCACGAAATAAATGAGGGCAAGATAGGGCCAAATTGACTCATGTAGAAAGTCTCTAAAGTCCAATTCTACTTCTGTGTGAATATGTGGTACCATGAATTAAGACAGATGACTTGAAAACAGCATTGGAGAAATAGTTAAAAGTTAGGAAGATAAAGATATTTTTAGTATATGAGGTTATCCAGGACTCAGATTCATAATTCAGTGCTGTAGAAATGAAAAAATGATTGAATAGGTGGAAAGGAAATGACCTTAGGGAGAAAAAAAAAAAAAAAGGAAGACCAAGGAAATCTGATTAAAAGTTGAAATCAATATTTCTGAATTCAAATTGCCTAAGCTTCCAAAATAGTTACTAAAGTATCTGATAGAACCTGAATTATTTGGGTGAATTTTTCTGCAGATTTTATGGGCTTGTCACAACATGAAGGACTGAAATATATAATACCAAATGGGAATTTGCAGGGTAGGTTTTTGCTGGTCCCACCTCCAATGTAGCCCAACTTGGCTTAAATGCATGTAGAGAGAATTCCTGCCACTTTGTGTATGTTTTGCTGAATTTAGCTTCCTCTCCCAGCAGATAGAGATAGCTTCCTTATACCCTTCTTTCTACGTCACTCCTCACCCACAGATCTCTAGATCATCCCCACACCTGGTTCACTCTTCAGTAACGAGCAGAGACAGGCCTCAAGTTGGACTTCCTTGCCTTTCTCTAGTCCTAAATCACAATTTCTTACAACAAAGCTTTTTACTCTCAAGTAAGCAGTGATGTCTTTAGGGAATACAAAACTGCAAGCTTATAAACTTGCATCTTCCTGAAGCATCATTTTTACTTAATAAATGGTTTAGAGTCAGGGGATGATCTTGTTTTTATATAAAGCAAACACAATTATATTATGGAATAGTATGTTCATACACATAAACTGTTACCATAAAATGGGGGGATTTAAAGGTGATTCTTTGTACAAGTAGGCTTTGTTTCCTCCCCTCTGTTTTTGCTGGTATTTGGTGTTCACGTCTAACAAACATAATTGGAACCGTATCTAAGCAGCTCTGGAGTTGCTGCTGACATAGAGTTCTAATGACTCTGAGGCAGAATCAAAGGAGCCTGCATTGGGGGAAATCCCTTTCTTCCGGTCTTTCTGACTGCCTTTGAACCTGTGACCTATGTACTTACTACAAAGTTTTAGGGCCAACTGATTCATGTGCATGCAGGATGGTTTTGAGGCAGAAATAATGCTTACTGTAGGAATCCTATTTATATTATTTTTCAATCCTGTGCATGCTGTGAAATAATTTATTTCTTTGAGGCCAGGAAGTGACCAGGCATATTTACTACTTAAGATTACCCTAGCTCACTAAATACATCAGAATTTTGGGGTTAAGAGCAGTTTGAGATGTTACCAGAAAAAGTGTTTTTTTTTCTCAAACTGGTGGCCAAAACATGGCTAAGACAATTTTGGTGTTTTATCCATCTGTCTACAAAGACTGGAGAATTTGGCATACAGCTACCGTATATACTCGAGTATAAGCCTAGTTTTTTCCGGCACAAAATTTGTGCTGAGTTCGGGTTTTTCAGCACAAATTTTGTTCCGGACAAAACTCAGCTTATACTCGAGTATATACGGTAATTAGAAATTCTAATCATATCTAAGAAAGCTACCCTAAAAGAAAGACCAATGGCCACTCCTGAAAGCATTTAACTATCAGAAGATTTAAAAGATTAAAAGACTTTAGAATTTGGAAACTTGTGGTATCTTTCCCTATCATCATGGTTTGATCTCTAATTAGTTACCTCATATTTGCAATGGACCCATCATTGACTCTCCATACCTGATCACATATTATTACTTTAAATCAGTATTTGGGAAATCTAAGCATTTATGCAGTGGATATAAATGGAAATATAAAAATATGTGCCAACTTGTCTCGATAAATTATCATATCTCTGTAATCCTTAAGGAAAGCATTTTTGGTTTTACTTCGAAAGTAGTTCAGAATTGCTTTATAGGCTCCTGCTGTCTTCAGTACCTGATAAAACTTTAGCTAGGGAAGCATTAAACACAGTGCAGTAGTTTCTGTCCAGGCTCCTAAGTTCCTGCCAGCAGCATTTATCAGTGTAAGAGCTGAGATGCTTCCTGCGGTGGCATCAGCCTCCCCCAGAGCTGGAGCGTGCTGCTGTGCCTTCAGCCCCAGCACGGATGAGCCTCCCCTCCTGCCAGCTCAGTAAAAGTTAGAGTGCTCAGCATTGTGTCCTTACTGGCTGCAGGCTGCAGGGTTTACAGAAATCCCTAAAAAGTCACCAAGGGAGGCAGGTAATGAATGTCTCCAGAACTAGTCAGGCACTCAATAGAAATTCTTGGCTCCCTGTCAAATGTTGGGTCTCTGGATGCTGAGGAGAATTTGTCCTTTGATTTGATATTATTAAATCCAAGGCAGTCCCAAGAAGTGCCTGCAGTCTTAGTTCTGACAGCCTGAGAAGGGAATTAACATATTGAGGACCAACTATGAGGCAGATCCTGCACTACATTCCTATTTCTTAGATTATAATATAGGCCGGGCATGGTGGATCACACCTGTAATCACCTCTGGGAGGCTGAGGCAGGTGGATTGCTTGAGCTCACAGGTTTGAGACCAGCCTGAGCAAGAGCAAGACCTCATCTCTAAAAATACCGGGGCCTTATGGCAGGTGCCTTTAGTCCCAGCTACTTGGGAGGCTGAGGCAAGAGAATTGCTTAAGCCAAAGAGTTTGAGGTTGCTGTGAACTGTGACACCATGGCACTCTACAAGGGTGACAAAGTGAGGCTCTGTCTCAAAAAATAAATAAACTAAAGTTAATTCTTTTTAAAAAATGATTATGCCTTGGTTTACACAGGTAGGAAATATTGGAGACAGATTTTGAACCTTGCTCTACTTAAATCTGTAGATAAACTCTTTGTCCCATGCCATGGGACATGCAGAGGGATAAGGAGGCTTTAGGTTTTCCCATTGAAGTCTGACCATTCCACTTTATGAATTATTTTCCTAATGACATTCCATGGCTATAGTTTGGACTCAGAAATTACATCAAAGTAGCCTTACTCCTCTTCTCTAGCAGATACTTTAAGTACACTTTAACAACTGGGACCCCCCTTCCCCCCCACACACACACACAAGTTGGAGGAACCTTTTATTTTTGCTGCCATCTTCCATAAATATGGTGTTTTTTAGCCTTAAGAGTATAGAACTTTGCAGAAATAGTAAAACTGATGGGTGATTTGCTCTCTACTGTATTTGAAAATATCTGCAGCAAGGAAAAGGAAATCTCATATTTTAGTAAACCTAGTCACCAGTTCTGTGCTCTGTGAAGATGCAGTGATTCGCAGTTCATTGAATCTGGACTCTCCTGCTAATTCCTGGTGTATATGTGTGTGTGTGTACCTATATCTGAATGATGAATGTGACATGTATGTGTAAATCTATATTTCATTACAAAATATCTAAGACCTGAGAGCAACTCCCTAGCAGACATTGTCAGCTTGTAAAGCACTGAGCCATGGTGACGGCCCTGAAGGGAATTATACTCTATCCATCCTCCAAGATTAGTCTAATGACATGGGAAATTTGGATGCTGAGCCATTTTGGTGACCTGAGAGTCTGACTACTCCATTCAGGCCTGAGGGCACCACTGCAGAATTCACAACCTTGAGGTAGTGGCAGAGCCTTGGAAGTCCCATCTTCCCACCTAGAAAATACCCTCCTACTGATCCCTACAATTCCACACTCAGATAATGGCTATTCAGTACTTGCTTTTCCATAAGAAAATTAGTTGCATGTTTACTGTGTGGCGATCACATCCAGATTTTTATATTAAAAAAAAAAAAATCTCATCCTGGGTTGAGTTTAGCCCAGGCCTACAGAGAAAAAGAAAGGAGACTTCAGATCTCATTATCATTGCCTTTACCCAACAGTGTTTCTGAAGCCCCAACCCTAAACCATTTCAAAAGCTGTGATACCTCGGCAGTTCCTGCCTCCAGCGTAAGACGGTATCATCTGGAACACAGAACACACCCAAAACAGCAGAACAAGGGCCAGAGCAGAATGAAAACACTTTTGGTATATTGGTGAGAAAAAAAAAAACACCACAGAGCCCATACAGGCTTGATACGACCTCGAGAGAACAGCAGCTTTTTACTTGATGAGAGTTAAATCTGACCAGTCTTTCTCCAGTGACAGGCCACCTGCATGAGTGGGGAGAACCAGTGAATTCTTTGTGCTCTGCCTTGTTTCTTGTGCACAGTCACAGTCTCTCCTTAGTCATCTTCCCCTTTCACCCTTTACATTAAACAAGGGAACACTCAATCTTTCAGGGGAATTACATGTTTGAGTTAATATTTCAGTATATCATTTTCATACTGTAAATTATTTTGTAAGAGAGATTTACTACTATCCCAGAATGTTTGGACTTGGCGCCCCTGTGCATTTGGAAATCAATAAACTATTACTGGAAATATCATTTGTCTCTCAGAGTTGTGCATAAAGGACTCTGCTAAGTGTACATATTCATGATAATCTGCATACTTAGCTGTGGTGATGCTGAAGATGATGGTGTTCTGGTTATTAGATGGGTGAGGATAATTTACTCCTGACTTCTCTTCTCCTTTGCCCCTGAGATCTCTTGAAGTGGCAAAAGGACAGGCTTAAGATCATTATTTAGAGATATGTTTTCTCCTCAAAGTAAAATGATCCATGCCTAGGTTAAATTTTATGAACAAAGTAGATTACAACCTAAGGAATACTTGGTCCTGAATGATGTTTTCAAATAAAATTAATGATATATAATTTTAATTAACTAGAAGTTCAAATTTTAATTTTTATCATATTTACTAGAAAAAAATCTTTGTATAGCAGGTTACATCAGGCCAGAAAAATCATCTTTGTGGTACTTAAGAAGTACATATTTGCATGTAATTGTTGAGAAGAGAGAGGTAAGTTGGAACTGAAGCAATTCCAATCTGGTTTATAGTATTAGGACCACAGGTTGCTTTAAAACCAGCACTCATATACTCAGGAACCAAATGTAAAGACCCAAGATGGTAGATGTTGTGTAAATTAGAAAATGTCGAGCTCCTGCCTTAAGGTGTTAAAATTCAATGTTTAAAAATTCCAAAACCCACTAGTGGTTATGTCTGGAGGGGCTGTAGTTTGTGAACCCTGCTCTAAATTTCCTTTTAACAAATTATTCTTCATTTGACTCTCTTAGTTGGCTGGAGACTGAGAACTTTGGGGAAATTGTCCAATATAGGGAGCCACACAAGGTCACCCAATAATCTGGGCTGGTAAAGGCCAGGATAGCAGACTCTTTGTCTCCTGTAGAATCATTAGACTCTCCTTCCTCTTCCCACTTGCTGAGGACACTACTTCTGCCTGGTGGGATGGCACTGCCAACCACTCTAGCACTTGGAAATCTTCAGCTTTTTAACAAACCACAGTGTGTTTGGAGGTTTTCTTCCCTCCTTCCTGGTGCCAGTATCTCAATACCACATCCCATTGCCCCAGCCCTTCTCATTATCTTTACCTCTGAAAGCTACAACTATTTATTTTGTTTTATTGATCTGTGGTTTAGCTTACACATAGCCCCATTTTCTTTATGCCAATAAAAGGGTGAAATTGTAGCTTGTCTAGAATATCTCCTGTCCTTAAGACACCGGGGTTAGCAACACTCAGGAAAAGTCAGGCTGCCAGTCATAATAAAAGAAAAATATAGGAACAGGAACAACAACAGAGAAAAGATTGCTGAAAGTTAGCAACTGGCTGCACTGAGTGTCTGTGCTTTTAAAATACTGCAGCGTTCAGGTTTAACGCATTCACTTTTGTTAAGAAGAGCTGCCTTTTACTGAGCTCTTTCTCTGGGCCAGGCCTTCTCCTAGTGACTTTTCACCTTATTTTTTTCTCACAGCACCAATACTGTCATCTCCCATTTTATTCCTTAGGAATCAGATTTAGAGAACTAAGTGCTATGACCCAGGTTACACCCTAACAAGTGGGAAGACAGGACTTAACCCCAGATGTAGCAGACCTCACATCCCCTGCTCTCACTCTCTGTTCCTGGCCGTGCTGCCTTGGAAACAGCATCCCTGTCTCCTCTGAATCCCTGCCCCACATACATGCTGAATGGCTTTGGGGCAAAGGAACTCACCCTATAGAATGGGTCCTGCTGTGTTTAACCTGGAAAATGAAGTGTACAGTGAAGGAAGGGGGGGTAAGGATAGCAGGGACATCTAGCCTGAAACTGCACTTTTGGGAAGAGAGGACTATTAAACTTGCTTTACCTTCTTTATTCTAAGGCCATAAATAATGAAATCAACAAGAGAGCAAAGCCCTATCTTCTTTTGCTGTGCTCTTAGAATCCTAAAAGTCAGCCAACTCTGACACTGAGTCTATAATTTAATCAAACGTCTTAAAGGCACCTCCAGCAACTTGACATTAGACCAGCTACATATTCTTAGACAGAGAAGACTTAAGAGCTGATCTGTTTTAAAGTTCATTTACTGAGCTTAGCCGTCATGACCACAGCATATACCATTTGCCTTATAAAAGAGCCCTCAACCTTCACACCATTTTAGGGTTCAGTGGCCAGTTATTTATCTAGGGCTCAGCCATCTCATAGCTTCACCTATTCATACTTCCTAAACACAAAAGTCAAACTCGTGGTTTGATAATGAGTAATGCAGAACAAGAAAAATTGGGAACCTCTGCTCACTTATTAAAAAATGATAACTAGGAAGTGAACAAACAAGGTTTCTGATCAATTGAAATAAATACTGTTAAATATAAAGCAAATGCATAATAGACAAGCCATACATCTACCCTTCAAGCACCCACTCAGCACATACTTAATTCACATTTCTAAATGTTTGAATTTTTTCCAAGCTGATAGCAAATCAGCTACTAGTTTCCAAGCTACTACCAATGAAAATAATTTTATGGTTGAGGGTCACCACAACATGAGGAACTGTATTAACGGGCAGCGGCATCAGGAAGGTTGAGAACCACTGGTTTAGAGAGATGTTTCCACAGCTTTGTAAGTGACTTTCATGCTACAGTGCTTTGCATATAATGGCATGAACAAAGGAAGTGCCAAGTTCCCAATGTGATGAATGAAAGTAATAACCAGAATACAGGTCAAATTCTGCTACAACAAACACTGCTACTATAAAAATCATTTAAGCATCCCTGCTATCTCTAAGCCCCTGTCAATTGCCCATTTATTTTAGGCAATAGTCATTACAACAAAATTGGAGTACAATAAAAAAAAACTGGACCTTTTTACCACAAGTTGGGTGTAACACAATTTAACCTATAATAACAAATTCTCACTTATATTTCTCCAGCTTTTTGCTGCAAAAAGAATAAAACTTATGGAGACATAATACCAACCTGGAAAGCTAGTGGTTAGTTGTTGCTAGGAGAAAAAAGAATTCAGAAGGAAAGGACGCTCAGACTTGTGTGGCAATTCCTCACTGGGGAATTTGGTCTCCAGGGCCACTTTTGATCTTAGTCCAACTTGGTGCCATCAACCGAAGAGCTGTTTGCTTCTAATAGTGATGTAATGCATATATTAAGCTCTGGAATGAAGACATGATTCATTTCCCATGGATCATTGAGCACTTTGTGGTAACCTGGCTCTGAACTGATGACCCCAAGATGAAAAATCCAGAGGCATGTGACTGGAACTATCTTTCCTCCCATGATGCACTGCTTGCAACAGTGCACACTGCGTGATTGTAAAAGCACATGCCACATCGACTATATATAGAAATGGTCTCAATCAGCTGCATTCCATTAGGTATGCACGCAAGGATTTTTCCATGTCTGTCCCTCTCATGCTGGTGGTAATAACGAGTTTTGTCTTTTGCTATAAAATTATCCATCTCTCTTTCTTTTACTTGGATGCTTTTTATTACTTCATTGCAACCAACATTTTGTAGTACTCTTAACAGCAAAAGGGATTAAATCGCAATTCACTTCTGAATAGTATAATCAGCAAATGGAAAAGGAGAGGGGAAGAAAAGGGAAATTGTTCACCTTTTCCCGATAATAATGCCTGGCTCAGACCCCAGATTCACATCATACTCCAAAGAAGTTCAAAATTCTGGGCACTGCTCAGCTTGAGGAGGCAGGTAGTGAGTGTCCCTTCAAACCTCAGGTGGTGCCGTTACGGGGTACGTTCACCTCTGCTTGCTTGCTTCCTTCAGCCAGCGTTATTGTTGAACATTTGTGTGTCCCAAACCAGGAGATCAGTTAAGAAGAGGTTGACTGCCCTGCCTCCCTCTTGAAAACATGGAGTCCAAGTATAATTCTCTGGCTCCAGGGTGGCCATTTGCTGCCTCACCATTTTTATTAGGATAGCTGGAGATAAGAGGTGTTAATTGGAAGTAACTTTTCTGTACTTGATTTCTCTCCACCATTGTGAGAACTTTGGGGCCCAGCTGGATGGCTGTGTCCTTTTGTCAAATTCAGCCTATTCTAAGTGGGAAGAACCATGAGAGAGGAACAAGATTGGCCTTTGACTTGGTGATATACTGGTGGTAGGGAGTGTCAATGAGGTAGTTTTGTGTGGGGATGATGATAAACAAACCAGTAATAACAATAAAAATGTGTTTTTTTCTCAGTTTCAAAACCAGTTTTCCATTTGCTAGCAGATGGGTTCTGATCTTTTTTCCCCAAATTCCTATTTCCCTAGAAGATACTGGCCTGTGTGATCAAACACAGATATTCCTTTTGAGATCATACTTAGTCCACTGTGGCCAAACTATACTTTCCTGTTATTTACTGCAAACAAGATTTCCTCCTAAGCCCTCTCCTTTACCTCTGGCATGAAGACAAGACGTGTGGAGGAAGAATTAGGTCACCTGGAGGTCGACCATTGCATGTGGTTACAGTGGTGTAAAGAAGCCGAGATTGCGGAAAGTATCTGTCTTTTGCCATTTCTGGGACGGTGAGAAAATACATCTGGAGTGTTTATGCTTTTCTTGATAGCCAAGCCATAGGGCTTTCTTTATATTGTGCTACTGAGGTCATTCACTCCCCTTGGAAAAGACAATTTCACAATGACTTACTTCCTAATAATCACTGGAACAGCCCCACGAGGACACGCACAACGGCTGCTTATCTTCAGGCCTGGAGAGGTGTCAGGTGGCAGACTCGCAGAGACTTGGCCTCGTCCACAAGGCAGCCAGGAACGATCCCAAGTCCAGGCTCCCCTGCCTTTTATCCCTCCACCTCTTTCCTCCACTCCTCCGCCGCCTCTTCTTCCGGCCTCTCCATCTGGAAACCATGAGTCTCATGGATTCCAGGCACAAATTCTCAGATTTCAGATGTTTGGGAAATTTCTCAGCTTGAGTCATTCTTCAAGAGTAAAAGAATTTAATTTGGGAGAAAGAACAGCTGAGACCCTTCCCCAGAAGAGAAAATAAATAAGGTGTAGCTCCAGAAACACACATACAATGTCTAACTGCAGAGAAAGGATTCAGATCTCCTGGGAGGGAATAAAATGAAAAAACAAAATCTCCCCCCTTAAAAATGCTCTTTTCTCCCTTATGCGGTATAAATACAACCGGCATCAGATAAGACGATGTGATTGATTTTGTGTGTATTATTGCGGAAGGGGAGGGTCTCTCAAGGCTAGACCTAAGAGTACTGGAATGAAGTGAAAAATAATGTTTACACTAGATTGTTGGGAGGAACTGTTAACAGTATGAACCACTTAACCCCAGTATTGTATCTCTAGTATCTGCAGGAAAAAGAGCATGTAGTGTCTTAAAAGCAGATAGTCTACAGGGCGTAGCACAGCACCTGACAGGCAGTATGCACTTAGAAATGGTCACTTCTGATTACTGTTCCCTGTGTTGACAGTCACTCCCCAGAATGGCCTCCTGTCAGGGATGTGGGTGGAGCTGCCCTTAGGTTGCCTGCTGAGCTGCTCTGCTCTCCTCCAGATCCTCCCTGCTGCTGTTTCACAGCCCTCTCTATCACATCACCTTGTTACACGTTTCCATATCAATATAAATACCTGAAATTACTGTTTGTATGTTTAATGTCTGTATCTCTTTGAAGGTTGTATTGTTTGTTCACTGCTGTGTTGCCAAGGTTGCCAGAATTGCCTGACACAGAATAGATGTTTAAAAATGCTTGTAAACTTAACTGACATCTTGATAGCATTCATAACTAGAATTACTCCAGATATTATATTGATGCAGGAAACTTAAAGACATCTTTTGCTACATCTACGCAGAAATAATGTCCAAAGCAAATAGTAACACCAGCAGTCACGCTGTCTTCCCAGGAGAAGAGGGAAGGGAATGGGGAACCTCATTCCCATTCCTGCTCTGCCACTAACAAGCAGTGCAGCATTTTGGCATGTCCTTTCTCTACTCCTGAAGTGAGGGGCCACTGTAATGATACCGGGGAACTTCGTCTTCTCTCCTGGCTGGCTCGTCAAATATGATACCTTGGTCTCAGAGATTTGAAGAATGAAGCCACGGACCACAGGATCAATGGTAAGTCAGGATTTGTTCACAGAAACAAAAATTACAACAACTACAAAAGAACCAAACCTCCTGGCAGAGAGAACCCAGGAGGGGAGCAAGCTCTCCTCCCTCTTCTGTAGCTCTGCTCAGGGGTTGTTTTGCCGCCCAGCATCAACACCGCCAGGGCTAAGGCGGCAGGTCGTGGTGCCACTTTGTCCTGCATCAGTAACTGGGGCCCAGTCAACTAAATGAGATGATCTCTGTGTCCAGCTTTAACATTGTGAGATCTTAGCAAAGTAAACAGTGACAGTAAACAGTGGGAATAGGGAGATGCTTCCTCTAAGGGAGCCAAGTCGTTTTCTTCTCCGTGTGTGAGCATGTGTGTATGTGTCTGTGGGTGAGAATGCGTGTGTGCCTTATGCACAGGCACGTGTGTGAGTGCGTGCATGTGCGTGTATGTGTGTGTGCTGGTGCTATGCCAGGAGAGCCACATTCAGACTTTATGGAGAGTGACATTTCTCCAAATGTACACAAGCCATGAAAAAATGTACTATAGTCCAGTAAATGGGGAAGTAAAACACTGGCTAAACAAAGCTAAACCATTAAACGTGACTTGGGACTTCTTGGGGCTTTTAGTAAGTTCATGTGCTTTGCAGAGAGTCATTGTAACAATTTTCCGGATTTCTGATACTCTCTGTAATACTTTGAAGAAACACCAGTTACAGATGAGTCCAACTCATCTCATTAAACTGGTGAGAAAACAGGCCCGAATAGATTAAAGGAGTTGTTTATGGTCAGATGGCTATTGAGAGACCTGTTCTTATCCAGATTTGGCCACTGTCTCCCAGAAGAGAAAGTCTGTCTGGTGACTCAGCCCGCGTTAGAGTGTTCTAGGAGATACCCAAGTGTTCTCCCTTGATTCTGAAAGGAAGCATGTGAGAGGCTGCGGTTCTCTGTCTCTGCACAGCGTCAGTGTTCACCACAGGTGCACGCTTCCTTGTCAGCTGGCACCATTTGTCACATGAAGTGCCACTCCGACACGCTGCCAGCTACAGTTCTCCCTGTCTCTCTTTCACTCTCTGTGGTTTTCTCTCTGATTCCCTCCCACCTCCTTTCTCTCCCTCTCCTGTCCTCTCTCCCCGTTTTCTTTCCCAGGCTACAACTTTAAGGGCTACTTAGTGTAGCAAGTGAAGGAAGTGGAAGCCTCACTGGTCTGCCTTTCTCTTTTCTCCTTTCTTTTCTTTCCTTCTTTCTTTCAACAGAATCTTTCTCTGTCATCCCATCGTCATAGCTCACTGCAACCTCAAACTCTTGGGCTGTAGCAATCCTGCCTCAGCCTCCTAGTAGCTGGGACTACAGACACACACCACAATGCCTGGCTAATTTTTTTCTGTTTTTAGAAGCGATGGGGTCTGGCTCTTGTTCTGACTGGTCTTGAACTCCTGAGCTCACATGATCCTCCTGCCTTGGCCTCCTAAACTTTAAGATTATAGGCGTGAGCCACAGCACATTGCCTGGCCTGAATAAAGCCTCTACCAGCCCAGTACACCAGTCCCAGGGTGTCCAGGTGCACTGGCAGGTCTCTATTACAGATTAATTAATGGTGAGTGGGGAACTGAGGTGTAAGGAGGTCACCAAAGATGAGAGTCTGTGTCTGGACTCTGATGGAGTTGACCATGAACCATTCTCAGATGTTTCCCTGGTACATTGGCCTTGAGGCTTCAGATGCCTTTGTGGGGGCATCAGTGTGGCAGGCATCAACATGCGGATGGGAGGTGCCAGTGAGACTGTGTGTGTGCTGGCAACACCAGAGGGAAATACGGGTGCATCAGGAAGAGTAAAGAGTTGGCACCTCTCCAAACTGCTATTCTTTAAATATTAGGTCAGCATTTATTTAGAGGAGAAGATGGAGGCAGGTGTGGGAGAGGGTATTGGAGGCTGTGCCCCCACCTGCATACCACACTTACAGAAATAAAATCCCTGGCCCTCTTTTTTAGAAGACCATTCAGCAACCATCTGTTGTTATTCCAGCTTACCCTTTTTGGGGTCTCACCCCACCCACTTCCAAATGGCCTTCAAACTATTTCTTCCAACCTGACACAATTATTTCTCTGAAAGGAGTCCTTGGACTTTTCTCCACCTCATTACAACTTTAATGAAGTTTTTGCAACCAGGACTCCCCCTGCCCCCAACACACTGGTCACGTGTCATGTGTCATATGCACATATGTGTTATCAGGCAGGTGGTTTAGTGAGGGCACCGTTCCTCATCTAGAAAGTATGCACAACACCCACCTCACGTGGTCCCAGGCTATCTCATACAGAGTTCACGTCCTTCCAAGTAAGAAGAGACACAAGGGTGGTATTTTCTTAGGAGATTAGTAGACCCGCTGGAATGTAGCAAGAGCAGTTAGCAACAGTAAGAAATAAATATTCCCACTTGCTGCGACAGCTGTCTTTCCTCTGTCTCCTTAGCTTGCTCCTACCCTTTCTTTTTGGGGGCCCAAAGGAAGATCGTCCACAGGAGCTCATGGACAAGCTGTTCCTGTGGTCCCTGTTCTCATCATGATGTTTCACACCTATCAAGCAACTTTGCTTTTAGGAATGCCCAATATCAAGGATGGTCTCCAACTGGATCAGTCCACCATCCCATTTCCTAACGAGCTTAGCCTGACAGGACAGACTACCAGGACAACCAGTTAATTTAACTGGACAGAGGCAGGTGGAATCACTTCAACCAGTTGTTGGGCACAAGTTAAATGAAACTACTGTGTTGATTGAACTGTACGTTTTAAAAAGAGGTTGCATAGGCACAGCTGGAGTGAAATCCTTTTGTGGCCTTCAATTTAGGTCTTTAAAGAACACCAACTCATAGACTGGTTAATGAAGACTCAAGATGGTGGCATTCCCCCAAATAAGCTTCTGATGGACTTCCTCTCTCTAGCACAGTGACCAACCTCACCAGGCCCAGTAGCTGGCTGCCTTTTACTTGAGCGCTTTCTGGGTGGTGCCTGTGGCTCAGTGAGTAGGGCACTGGCCCCATATACCAAGGGTGGCAAGTTCGAACCCGGCCCCTGCTGAACTGCAACAAAAACATAGCCAGGCATTATGGTGAGCGTCCCAGCTACTCAGGAGGCTGAGGCAAGAGAATCGCCTAAGCCCAAGAGCTAGAGGTTGCTGTGACGCCACAACACTCTACCAAGGGCAACAAAATGAGACTCTGTCTCTAAAATAAAACAAAACATACTTAAGCGCTTTCTTCCTGAAATAGAGGTGAGTTCTCATTAAAATACGGGATAATGGATCCTGAATCGGCCTACTTGGGTCTGGCATTTACCAAGTGACTTTGAACAAGTAACTTATGTGCCCTGAGCCTCTATTTCCTTTTCTCTAAAATGGAAATGATAATAGAACTTACTACACTGAGTATATGAGAAGATAAAATAAGCTAATGCATGAAAAGTATTTATCAAAAGTTAAAATTGTTGTCAATATCAGCATTATTACAAACTGGTGAAGTAGCAAAAGATTTTTTGAAGGAAAATTCGGTGGTTTCCAAACCCATTTCTCTTAATGAAATGTGAATGAAATATGACACAGAGCTTTGCTTTTAATGGCAAAACTGTGGTAATGACCTAATTATCGATTAAGGGGAGTAAGCATCGAACAATCTGTCCATCTTGAACAGTGTTTTTCATCCTTTTTTTTTTTATCTCACAGCACACTTGAACCTGTAGTTACACTTCCCACAGCACACTCAAATTATATTGATCCAAAAAAAGAGTAAAGAAAAAGATTATACTTAATTGTGCTTTGAACTTCTTTTGAAAATAATTAATGATCTTTAAAAATTTTCGTGGCACACCAGTTGAAAGTCACTGATGTAAAGGAACACTCCACAGACAAGGGAGGGCAGGAGGGTGGATTGCCCACTGCTGCTGCTCATCCAGCAGTGTTTCTGCAAATCACTGAGGCCTCCCAGTTTAGATTGGCAATCACAGCTTTCCTTCCTGCAATCATGGGACATTCTCTGGGATGCTAATCAGTTGATGATTTTGCTGTACTGGGAAGAGTGGATTTGTGTCACTCAAGCTAAACTCTTAAAAGGGACAAGCCCTGCAGAGGGGGTGCTCAAGGGGTTTGGTTGAAAGATACCCTAGTTTCTGGTACAGCCTCATCTTCCTACTGTGACCTTCAAGCCATGGGGCCAGTAGTATGGATTAAATGAGTTAAGACCCTAACTTTTAGATATTAGTAATCCTCCTTAGAGCCTTCTACCATGAGGATAAGAAGGAAGTGGCCATCTGTTAGGCCATGTTCAAGCAGAGAAAGTGGAATGACTTTCCCCAGGCCTCATGACTCCACAGTCATCCTTTAGGGTTTGTTTACCTGTTCACCATAGCCAAAAACACTAGGCTGTGAGTGGAGCCAGGCAGGCCCCTTACCACTCAGTCTAAGCTCATCGCTGCTACCTGCTGTATCTTATTTCTGCCGACCAGGAGCCCTAATCAAGATCTCTTCCCCCAAAACATGCCCTTATCTCTGTGAGGTTCTGTTTCCTTTGGGCCCTTCTTGTAATCTCTGGCCTGCTCTATGCTTCCTTTCCCCTGTAAGGACTCTGGTCCTTACAGAGGCAGGCCCCAGACTATTTCAGTTTTATGAGAGAAAAGGAAAGTACAGACCACAGAAGGAAGAGAATTATATTTTATGGTACCATTCACATCCACAAACCTATTTCAGTGGCTCAATTATGCCCTTGATTCGTCATCCTCCCTCCCTCCACCTTGACTTGGAGAGGTAGAATGAAAAGTTGGGGGTAAAGCCTCTGCGCCCCCTGGAGGTTAGTGTGTGCAACCAGCAATGAGTAACAGCGCTGACCAAAAAACTGCTGAGTGCTGTATTGCAAACTGCTAGCAATGAAAGAGAGCTTGTGGCACAGGCAGATCCAAGCCCTAGCTGTCCTCAGGGGAGATTATGATCCCCCAAATCAAGAGCCATTCTCCATTGTAAGTCAAGTCTGACTTTTCTTCATGCTCCCATTTGGACACACCTTTTGAATACTGGCCCCTAGATACACATATAAAGAGAAGCGGAGCTGAATCCTTGGAGTCTGTGGTCCCTGTAGCCAGTTACCCCATTAACAGGAACTGGAGAGTGTTCCCCCCTGCAGTGCCGGACTAGCCCAGCAGGGGTCTGACATTAGTTGCTTTTAACCCACAATGACTGGCTCTCTGTTGGGATGGCTCTGAGAGTGAACTTGAAGAGGCACTAACAGCCATGGTTTGAGAGAGCAGGAATAAATAGTACATCCATTTTTGTAGTAAGACTATAAACAGCCCAGCCCACAGGATATCGATTTTCCTTATCCACAATGAAGTGCTTGATTTAATCCAGTTTTCATGTTTACTCAGAAAATGCATTCATAGAGAGAGCTATCTTAATCCAAGAGCTTGGACCTTCTGGATTTCTGTCTGAAGCAATTCACTAATTGCTGTTTGATCTCTAAAGAAGAAGCCAGGAAGACCAAAGGTGATGTAATCAAAAGACCATGTACCAAAAAGGAAATTCAGTGTTTCCAACTTATAAACCCCATTGTTTTCTTTTAAAAAAGAAAAAAAAGCATGTGCTTAGCATTTCTGGATCATTCTTAAGGTTATTTCAAACTGCAAGCTCAAGTTTTTATGTTGTCCTTGAATACATTTCTTATTGTGCATGATTGTTAATTACAACAATTATTGAATAACTAAGAAAAATAATGTGTTTTCCAGCTTTCAAAGTCTTTTTACACACATTACTTCATCAGATCCTTTATTACAAGAAAGAAATTACTAGGTCTCTTTTATGGCCAGTAGACTTGGAAGCTCAGAGAGGTGACAAGCATTGCCTGAGACTGTCCAGCTAGTAGTGGCAGAGCTGGCATTTTT
Source organism: Loris lydekkerianus (assembly GCA_963574355.1). Taxonomy (NCBI): domain Eukaryota; kingdom Metazoa; phylum Chordata; class Mammalia; order Primates; family Lorisidae; genus Loris; species Loris lydekkerianus. Next base: position 16,276 of record CAUYPK010129198.1, on the reverse strand, counting down.
CTATGCCAGCCAATGCAGCAATTAAAGTCTATGGGTATTAAAGGACTTTTACATGTGCAAACATTTATATGATGCAACCCTATTATGAATAGTATACTTTTCAGCAACTAACCTGATCTTACTTATTAGTATCTATTTATATCTTGTTGCTAAGAGGGAAAGTAATAATACTGTAATTTCTTTAAATTATGGAATGTATGCTTCTCATTAAGTGCACATTCCTTCACTTCACATAGCCCTGGGCTATGTTCTGCTCTTCAATGAGATGTACGGAAGTGACAAGAATACAATCTATTCCAGATTTCAAAATTCTCCTTATCTCCAATAAGCCAGGTCTGTCAGACAGAAAAAAAAAAAAAAAAAAATTGTTTTAATCCTCATAACAACCTGAAGAGCTAGGTACTATTATTTTTCTAAATGACACACAGAGAGGCTAGCTTGCCCAAGTTCATACAACTGAAAAATGCTGGAGCTGAGATTTGTACCTAGATAGTGGGGCCCTTACCAGATTCACAGTCACTAAGGGCTCCAGATGAAAGACTCTCCAGATGGTACAGATGAGGTAAAAGAAAAGACTCTTTACCCCACAAGAATCTGGGCTGGTTGTCAGAACTAAAGGAGAAGAGATGTATGTTTATATACCTTGAAGAATCAGGAAGAAGCGTTACAGATTTTTTTTGTAAGTCAAGTGTAATACGGATTTATGAGAACTTTGCAGACATGATGATTTTGATACCAACCACTCTGAATTGTTCAGGCTGTCTTAGAATCTCCCTTTTATTTAAAAGCTTAATAACACCAGATCAAGGAAAGGCACTTGAGCCTGGCTGTCTATAGTAGCCACCCTGTTCTCACGGACTGGGAACTTCCACATGCCAGCAGTTTGCAAACTGTCAAACACACATAACAGGTTGCCTGGCAGAGGTCCTCAAACTTTTTAAATGGGGGGGGGGGCCAGTTCACTGTCCCTCAGATGGTTGGAGGGCAGGACTATATTTAAAAAAAAAAAAAGAACAAATTCCTATGCACACTACACGTATCTTATTTTGAAGTAAAAAAAATGAAACGGGAGCAATACAATCACACTGCCTCATGTGGCCTGTCAGCGGCAGTTTGAGGACCCCTGCGGGCTCCCCCACCCTCACTGGGCACTGTTTTCTCGGGGAGTGGTCCCGCCTCCCAATTCCAGTAACCGACCTGATTGGTCCAAGGGAAGTCCCACAGCTTTGTTAAGAGTAGTTCAGAAATGAGCGAGAGGGTATCTGTGTCCTCAAGACCCAAAGAGGAAACTGAGGCTGCAGAAAGGGAGGCTACTTGAGACAGACTTAGACTTGAAACCGACTGGGACTTAGAGCCAGGGCACTCTGACAAAAGGCTCCAGTTCTCAAAGCAACCACACTCGGTAAGGCCCTGCTGCCGATGAGAAAAGGAGGCAGGGAGGTGCAGAGTAAGTAAGAGAGCTAGAATTGAACCCAACCCTCCAAACTGGGGTGCCCTTCGACTCACTAAGGGACCAACCAGTAGCATCAGCCACCCCAGGCCTACCTCCCTCCCTCCCCACCCTTCTTTGGGCAATTCCCTGTGCTCACAGTGCCCTTGGCTAGTCTCTCCAGCCCTGGACGTCGTTTCCACTCTCCACAGCCCAGGACTAAGTCAAGTTCCTATTTTGCCTTTGAAAGGCAGTAGATCTTCAGCTCATGCCAAGCTTTCAGCTGAACTTGCGACTTCATCATTTGTGCCCTAGGTTTGGCACTTTCCAAGTTCGTGTTATTTCTGGGAATTTTACTTTATCCACATTTAGCTCTTGTTATTGACCGTTGGGTCTTCCTGGGACCTATTTCTGTCTTGTACATCCTCATATCTTAAGGAAAGAGGTCAGGCATCAGAGGATACTTCTTCCCTGCTAGGAGATGCATTCCTTTGCACCCCATCCTGCCCTGAGCCAAGCTAGGCTCCTCCCAGTTTCAAGCATATTGGTTTTACATCCTCCAGAATTAGATCTTTGCTCAGGCCATTCCCTCTGCTTGGAAGGCTATCCCACTCTTCTGTCTATGTGTCAGTATATTTTTGTATGTGTCTTATTCCCTTTAATGACCTGAGGACTCCATGAGAAAAATACCCTCATCAATCTCATCTTAATGTCCTCAAAGCACCTAGCACAGTAGGAAATTTCAAAAATGTTTGTGGAATGATGAATCAATGAATTTTCCTGGACACGAGAAGACTGAAGCAACATGTTGCTCTCAGAACCAAGGAGAAAAGTCTTTTTTAGGACAGGATCTCCCAACAAGGTAGTGTTTTACAGTTGGTGAGGTCGCACATTATTTTAACCTATTTAAATGACTGTTGGTCTCTCTCATGTATTTTAAATAACATTTTCATTTTTGTGCATGCCCATAGGCAGTGTTACAATTAGTAGCACTGATAAATGCATGGCAACTCTATCCCTATCCTTCCCCCTCCCCCTAACCCCACATCCAAAGGCTCAGATGAGGCTCAGGCAGCCTCACCCCTCCTGTATCTTCTGGGCTAAATTCAGCCATAGACTGGATTTGACATGGGAGATTCTGGTGGATAATTGAAATCCACAGATACCTCCATCACCCTTGACAGCTTTGACATTCTCTCCTGATCAGGTGTTAAAAGTCAGATACATAAAACTCTGAAATTCAGTTCCTTCTTAACCTTAAACCCAGCCAACCAACAATGGAAAGTAAAGTACCATATGCTCAAAAGGCCCAGAAAGATTGAACAAAGCTCCCATCTACGTATCCCTACTCCTCTTGGCTCCTGGGTTGTAATGATAATAATAACAATTTTTTTGTGTGGCTAAATAATTTTCATTATGTGTTTTGACTCCGCTCATATCTCTCTCTCTCTCTCTCTCCCTCCCTCTCTTTCATTAAATCATAGCTGTGTAATTTGAAATGATCTGTGTTTTCAAAACATCTGCTTGGGGAGACAGTGTTGTACCTAATGGTTAAAAGAACAGACACTGGAAACAAGCAGATCTGAGGTCAAGTGCAGACTGTGCCATTTTCAAATTGAGATCTTGAGAAGGTTACTGAGCCTCTCAAAGCACTGGTTTCCTCATCTGTAAAAACCTACCCACAAGAGTTTGGACTGAAGTCATAAAGGTAAAAAGTGCTTCATAAACAGTAGCTCTTAGGACTGAGCATAGTGGCTCATGCCTATAATCCTAGCACTCTGGGAGGGCAAGGCAGGTGGCCTGACTGAGTTCAGGAGTTTGAGACCAGCCTGACCAAGAATGAGACTCCATTTCTACTAAAAATAGAAAAAAAAAAAAAAACCTAGTTAGGTATTGTGGTGGGTGCCTGTAGTCCCAGCTACTCAGAGGCAAGAGGATCACTTGAGCCCAAGAGTTTGAGGTTGCTGTGAGCTATGAGGACCCCACAGCACTTTGCCCAGGGTGACAGAGTGAGAATCTGCCTCCAAAAAAAAGCAAAACAGTAGCTCTTAGGATCTCCACAGTCTTGGGCCCTCTTCTGCTGGAGGATCATTTTGCAAACGGGGTGAGTATGGAGACACCCCTCCCCCCCAGTACACACACACACACACACACACACGCTCTCCTGCCTCACCTTAAGGTAGAGATAGAAACAACACAGAACTTGTCCTACATTCGACTCCTCCTTCCTCCTCCTGGTGCTCACTGCCTGTCACATTACCCTTGTGGCTCTCACTGTCCACATTCAGAGCACTCCAGAGGAGCTGTTTAGCACGTGGGCTTTGGAGGCACATTGCAGGGGTTTAGATTCCAGCTCCATCTAGGATGTCCAGCTATCCCTGGACTTGCCTGAACAGTCCTTGGTCCTGGGTAGAGCAGGATAGTTGATCCTCCTTGCTCCACTCCTTGGTAGGCTGTATGTGATCTGGCTAATTTGACCTTTCAATTCCTTGGGGATTTCAGCAATTCTGAAAACATCCTTGGTCATTGGAATGCAAGAAGTGACCGCGTGGAATATCCTGTCCCAGAGCATCAATCATAACTGAGTGCACAAGGCATGCACTCAGCTGACGCCCTCACTTGTGTTTGAGTCGCTGCCATTAAGTCTTGACCCTCCCCAAGCCAGAATGAACCCAGGGATAAAGGAGGCCAGTGGGTTGGAGGAAATGGAAAATGTTCTCCCTGAGAGACCAACTGTAGGCTGGAGGTGAGGGGAAGGTGAACAGAAATGGGGCAGCTGCTTCTCTTTAATGAGAGCAGGGCTATTGTCTTTCCCCAGGAGCGCATCAACAGCACTAATGAACCTGAAAATCAATCCTTGTTGCTGTGCAGGGGGTTGGGCCAGGTTGGCCAGAAGCTCTGGTTTTATGACTCCACACCCTACAGGGAGCCTCCCAATCACCCTTTCAGATCCACATTAGCATGAGCAGAGCAGCCGCTCATGTACACACTGACTTCTCCCAGGGTGGCTTTCTGCCATTATTCCTCAGCACTTTACAGTTTGCTAATGTTTAGAATTCTAAAACAATCCTTCAAGGAAGACAGTACCAGTATCTCCATTTTCCAAATGAAAAAAAAAAAATCTAGGCCTAGAAAGTCAGAAAGAGACTTTCAAAGTGTCTGACAGCTAGTGTAAATGTGATTGAGAGCAGTGATCTTCAAACTCCTCTCTCTTGGAGTCCTACTGAAAAAGTGATTCTGAGCAAATAACCTCGTGTATATGGATAACTTTTGTAAAATGACTATTGTATTAATGTATTAAGCATGTTATGAAACATGAAAGTAAACATTAGAAAGGAATGAGAGAATGCATATAAAAATAGAAGGTACAATATTTGCTTCTCCTACTCAAGTAGATTATCTTGGACCATTAATGAAGTAGGCACTTTGGAGACACAAGCCTGGATACCTACTGGAACCAAGCAGGCAACATAACTAAGTGCAGTGGAGTGGGTGTAAAGGAACCAACTGTCCACGCAGGATAAGCAGGAACGACTGATTCTCAGCCGCAGTAGTGGAGGCAACAGAGGCCTGCGGACTGTGGCAAACATGAGAACACCTATTACTCGGTTTCAGCCAGTTATTGCCACATAAAGAATGTAGGTCCAGGGCTTATGACCTTCCACTTTTTTCAATAGAATTCAGATATCCATATTTTTATGTGAAGTAGTATAATTTTACGGTATTGGCCACTGATTTATTTCCCTGCAAAATTCTTGGGGTCCAAGTGGGTAAAGAAAAGGAAAACCAGATTTCAGACTTCAGAAGGACAACCACTAGAGTAAAGGAAGGAGTTTGGCTTTGCAGCTGGATAGCCTTGATTTTGAATCCTATGTCTACCTTTAACAAGTATTTTAAGCTCACTATACTTCAGTTTTTAGGCCAGTAAAATAGAAGTAATAGGCTTCTTGTAGGGTTAGTAATGATGACTATGAAGCATTTAACCCAGTGCCTGGCACAGCAGGCTCAATAAATAAAACCTGTTGTCGGTGACGGGGCCCACCCAGAATTTAGCCCTTACGACTGCTGACCCAGTTTTCTTTCATCTTAAAAAGGCTTAAGCAGAAAATCCCATCCCCGGCATTCAACCTCCAGCCCTGCATTTTGCAGAATTTATTCTGCTACACAGAAAGGCAGTTTTTTCCCACCCTGGCCTCAGCATTCCTCAAAAGAATTCAGAAGCCAGTGGAGCAAGAAGGCTCTCTCCTTGGAGGCTGGTGCAGGGAGTGGCATGAAATGAGGAAGGAGCGCTGGAGTGGGAGTCAGATGACCAGAATGCTAGTCCAAGCTTGTCCGCTAACAAGGCACGTAAGCCTGGACAGGCACTATTCTGGGCCTCTGTTTTACTATTCCAAAGTGGGAGCAATAATATCCGCCTCAAGTAGAATTAGGCACTGTGCCAGACAGTGTTTATCTCCCTCCCTCCCCACCTCTCTCTTGATGTATATAGGAAAAAGCAGCTGTTTTTCTCTTTACTCACCCTTAACACCGACCACTTCTGTGACCAAATGTGCGTGGGGGGAAGTGGTCCACACCAAGCAATTCTGCACTTCGTGGCAGATGTCAGCTAGGTATCCTGCAGTTTAACTTAATTCTAACACGACGTACCTGGAGATGGCTTCAAATCCCACAGGTTAAGGCCCAGGTCCCAGGAGATGTCCTTACTTCACCGTTTACAAGTTCAGATTGTCACCTATGCTACTGACTGTAAATCAGAGGTCCCCATGATCCCCTCCTCAGGTTCAAGCACCTGCTAGAACACAAGTGGAAGAGATGCGTGGAGGGATGTCTGGGGGAGGGGAGGGGTGTCCAGGCCATCTCTGGGCACCACACCCTCCTAGCACCTCCACATATATGTGTACACCTGCCCGAAGCTCTCCAGACCCCATCCTTTTGGATTTGTATGTATAGGCATGATTGATTAAATCACTGGCCATTGGTGATCAAGTTAAGTTCCAGTCCCTCTACTCTCCCCAGAGGTCACGGTGGGGGAGGTTTAGGGTGGGGTGAAGGTTTGAAATTCCAAAAGTAAAAAAAAAAAAGAAAAGAAAAGAAAAAAGTCACTTCATTAACATAAAAGGTGTGTTTGAAGGGGGCTTGTTATGAATAACACAAGATACTCTAGTCACCTTTATGGCTCCTACCATTTATGAAATCCCAAGGATTTGGGATCTCTGTGTCAAGAATGGATACAAAGACCAAATATATGTTTCTGTTTATAAATCACAGTTATCACCCTTCTCCTCCCTACCTTGGGCCCTAGAGTTTGCTCTCAATGGACCATCAGGGGGCCCTTCCTTTTTGGTTTCTGACAGGGGCCAGCACTGAGATGCACCAGTAGACGATCAGTGGTGGGAGGAAAGAGAGAGGGCAGTATTTATTCCCCCAGTTCCTTCTGTGCCTGGCCACAGTCCGTGGCAGTGGCCAGTGGCTGAGCTCCCCCCAAGCTCCTCTCAGGCAGCCCATTCCCACAGCTCCAGCTCCGGACCCCAGGCCCGCCGTAGCTCTCCAGATGCAGCAGTAACTGTCTTTTTCTTTGGGATCTACTTCCTCCCCTTACTCTTTCAGCCTAGGCGTGGTAACAGCTGGCTAGTACTGCTAGCCCCCGGGGACTCCATCACCATTGTTGGTTTTCCCTACCCCTGCCACACCTTCATAATTAGTCTCTTATTAAACTCCCCCATTTACTCGATTATGCCCTCTGTTTCCTGCAGGACCATGACCTTGACACATGCGTAGCACATTTTTTTTTTTTTTTTTTTTTTACTTTGAAGCCTTGGACCTGGAAGCCACTTAGTATTGTTGGAATTAATTTGAGATCCTAAGCTTTTCTACTTCACCCTCAGGCTGCCAGAAAGATCATTTATCTAAAACCTCCATTCCCGATTGCCCTAGTCCACTGAGGTCCAAACACTTGCTGTGAAAATTGTTCATTCACAGATATCATGCACCTGTAAGGTACCAGACCCTGAACTACATCCTGAAGAGCCAAGTGAGATCAAGCAATGTCCGTTTCTTAATGTAACTCACAGTCCCGTGTTATTACCTGGGCCCTCAGGAGGATGCCTGGCTGACCAGAGCTCCCATGGCTATGAGGGCCCAAGGGTGCTCTCTCGGGACTACATGAGTCTGTGGTTGGTGTTTGCAGCCAACCCTGTGGGTTGTCAACCTGGCCCCCATCCAGAACTCCTGGCCCCCTCCCAGTTCAGTGGCCATGGCTGAGAATTCTGGCCAATGAAACATAAGCATGAATCTTCTGGTTGGGGCTTCCAAGGAAGCCCTTGCTTGCCTTTTAAACCAAGACAAACTTTGTTTGTATAAATCTTCATTCTCTTTTTCACCCTTTCCCTGCATAGAACAACAACATGATGCTGGAGGTATAGTGATTGTCTTGTGACCATGAGACAAGAAGCCAATACTCTAAAGGTGGTAAAGCAGAAAGACAGAAAGGACTGAGGCCTCATGATGTCACTGAGCTGCCACTACAGCCCTGGATTACTTAACTCTTGATTTCTATAAAACATATCTATCCCTGTCTGTTCAGGCCACAGATAGGTAGGTCTGTTATGGTGTTACGTGTATCTGGAGAGAATCCACAAGATCGTCTGATCCAACTTATTCCCTTATATAGGAGGAAACTGAGGCACGCAAAGGTCTGACTACAGCCCCCACCTCCTAGTCAGCTCTAGTCCACATTTACAAGCTCCTCCAGTCCATGCAAAGATGTGTTCCACGTGTGTTTCAGCTGTTTGCCAAGTTTACAAGTCCTTTGGAAACACAGCTCATCTCAGTCCTGTGTGGTCCCTTAGGGCCAAGTCTACGGCTCAGGCATTAGCCCTGTGGAGTCACAGTAGGTCTGACCTGCTTAACTCTGCACTGGTGCTCATATCCAAATAAGCACCTTGTGCCCATCCAAGGACATTTGTGAGAACAAACAGAAAAATAGAGGCTCTCTGCTTCTTCTCCCTGTCTCTCTTGACATGGAATTTTTGTGGATCAAGAGTAACCCCATCTCTGCAGCTACCTTCCTATGAAGCTCACAACTCCAAAAGCACTCATGATAAGAGGAAGAATCTTTCTCTGTTTCCTACACCCTCAAATCTCCTTCTTCCCCACCTCCATCTAGCTCCAGGCACATGCTGCAAACATGCACACTCGTACACAGACACACATAGACGCCTGAGATTTTACTGTTAGTCACTGCTTTGGGAAGTAATTACTGTCTTCCTGAGTATGCGGGAAGAGGAAGATGAGCCAGAGATGGAGGGTCCCTGAGACCCTAAAACTAAGCTCATCGATTTTATCATGGGTTTCAATGAACTGAATGTTTCTGTTCATCCAGAAGTTGTATGTTGAAATTCCAACTCCTACTATGATGGTGTTAGGAGATGGGGCTTTTGGTAGGTGTTAAATCGTGAGGGTGGAATGTATGGATAGAGGGTGGGTCATATGAATGGGATTAGAGCCCTTATAAACGAGGCCCTGGAGAGCTCCCTCACCTCATCTGATAACCACCTATGCACCAAGAAGCAGGTTCTCAGAAGACATCAAATCTAGGCCCACCCAGCCTCACTGGGAAGACTAAATCTATTAGTACCTAAGCCGCTCAATCTATGGCATTTTGTTGTAGCAACACAAAAGGACTAAGGAACCTCCTGTATGCTGGGAGTGCCCCATGATGCAATCTCTTCATTCTCCCTCAGAACATTCTGCTTATGCCCTGGAAGGTCTGTGGTGACTGCTGAGCAGAAATCCAGAACTCTCAACTACTGGCAAAGCCCAGGTCAGCTTTCTCCCAAGGTCCATCCCCTGCACTGCAGACTGACAAGGGTCCTGAGGGAAGCTGGAATCTCCCACTCTGCCTGCTCATGGTTTGGGGAGGAGTCAGCTGATTTTGGAGATGGAAACAGTCAGCTCAAGAGATGTAGATAAAGAGAACTTTCCTGCTCTTTTGGCTGCCCCCAGAACCCAGCTCTAGGGATGACAGGATTTAGAAGCCCAGAGGTACGGCTTTTTCTAGGATATCAGGGAAACCTACATGCCTGTGTTGAATAAACTGTCAATACCATCACAACTACCTACCAGTGACAATGGCCCTTAATGTGTGTAGTAGATAGATTACAAAAGTGGCCCTGATTCACCTGCCCTCCCTCTGTGCACATCATCTGCAATATGTCTTTGCAGTTTTTCCCATCTGACAGTTGAGTATTTCTCCACACTTTGAATCTGGGCTAACCTGTTACCTATTCTGGCCATTCAAATGCCTCAGAAGTGACATAGTGCCAGTTCTAAGCCTAGGGCTCAAGAGGTCACACTCCCCTATGGTCCTTGCTTCCAAAGTGTAGACAAACCAAGGTCAGCCTGTTGCCAACTGCATTACCCCCGGCTCCAGCAAATAGTCTGCCAATGTCTAAACATGTGAGCAAGGCCATCCTAGACCAGTGGGCTCCTAGCCAAGCTTCCTACCAACAGCTACACAAAACCAGCCCAACTTGGCCCAGCTCCTCAGAGCTTCCAAGTTAACATGTGGACTCATGAGCAGTAACAATAAATGATCCTTTTTTGAAGGGGTGGGGTGGACTGATAACACAACAATAGCTAACTAATACATCTATTTATTTATTTATTTATTTATTTATTTATTTATTTATTTATTTTTGAGACAGAGTCTCAAGCTGTTACCCTGGGTAGAGTGCCGTAGCTTCACAGCTCACAGCAACCTCAACTTCTTGGGCTTAAGCAATTCTCTTGCCTCAGCCTCCCAAGTAGCTGGGACTATAGGCGCCTCCACAACGCCTGCCTATTTTTGGTTGCAGTTGTCATTGTTGCCCAACAGACCTGGGCCAGGTTCGAACCCACCACCCTAGGTGTATGTGGCCAGTGCCATTGCCAACTGAGCTACGGGCACCGCAATTCATCACATTTTTTGACCATTTACTATAGGGCAAGCTCTTTTAGATAGAATACTTCATTATAAGAGCACCATGAAGTAGAAATTGTCGTCTTTATAAAGGAAGAAACAGGTTTTTAAAAGGTAAACAACTTGCCCTCAGTCACGCAGTAAGGTGTGGATCCCAGATTTGAACCCAAGCATTCTGACCCTAGAACTATATTAGCATCTTTCTTTTAGTAGCATTCGCCCTTTACTCCTGCAAAGACCAGTTTGGCTCCAAAATTGTAGGAATTTTTTTCCTAAGATTCTCGTTATGGTAGCAACAACCTCTTGTGGGCCAGAATACAAATGATTTTTGCCCATTGCCTGAGTGGATAATCTGAACAAAGCTAACCCTGGTATTACATTTAAGTCCTCTCTTTCCCCCATATAATCCATTAGCAAATCCTGTTGGATCTGCCTTCAAATTCTGAACTCCTGTTGCTTCTTGCTGCTCTTATGGGATCACTGCAGCAGCCTCCTAACTGGTCCCCCTGACTCTGTTCTTCCCTGCTACAATCTTCTTCTCATATCAGCTGGAGTGACCATTTGGAAATTAAAGTCAGATTATGGCATTCTACTATCCAAAACCTTTTAATAATTTCCCAGCACACTTGGAATGGACTCGCAAGTCACTACCACATCCTCCAAGATTTTGTAATCCGGGCCCTGGACCCAACTCCAGCTTTCTCTTCTCCACCTTCCCCTGCTCACTGTGCTGTGGTCACCCTGGTCCCCTAGCTCTTCACAGCCAAAGCATAACTCTGCCTTTGCACTTTTGCATTATTTCCTCTGCCTAGATTGTTCCTCTGCCCCCAAATATCTACAGAGCCTCACTATGACTTTGTCCATACAAATATTACCTTCACAATGCCCTGTCTCCTTACTTTGCTTTATTTTTGTTTTTTAATTGTTACTTACTACTACCTGCCATTATTTCATATTTGTTTATTGTTCAATTGTCTTCCTCTTCCACTAGAGTATCAACTCCATGAGGCAAAGACTTCATTTGGTCCCAGTTGTCTTAAGTACATTTGGGCTGCTATAACAGAATATTGCACTCTAAATAGCTTATAAACAACCGAAATGTATTGCTCACAGTTCTGGAGCCTGGGAAACCTAAGATCAAGGTGCTGGCAGATTTTATGTCTGGTGAGGGCCTGCTCTCTGATTCATAGATGGCCCCTTCTTGCCATGTTCTCACATGGTGCAAGTGGAGAATGAACATTTCTAGACCTTTTTTATGAGGGCACTAATCCCATTCATGATCTAATCACTTCCCAAAGGCTTCCTCCTGCTAATACCATCACATTGGAGTTCAAATTTGAACATGCGAATTTTGGGAAAATACACAGAATCTATATGACCAGATATACCCCCCCCCCCAGGGTTTAAATATAGGGTGTTATCTACAAAATAGTATCCAATAAATGTTTGAAAGAAAGAAAATGAAAACAAAGAATACAAATGAAAGTGAAATTTAATGGAATGAAATGATCTAAATGAAAGAAAATGTTAAATGAAAGAAAGCCCCATGCAAAGGGAAAAAAAAAAAAAGGCTTTTTTCATCATGCTACTGAGACCTTTGTTCTTAATTCTAAGGTTTGACCTTGGAGTTAACTACTCATTTTCTGGAAGCTCATAAAGCCTCTCAGAACATTTAGAAGGACATGTCTCTCCCAAGTTGTCATCAACAGATCCAAAATTCAAGAACCCAGAAACTTGCGAGGGTTATGTCCCTTTTCTCCTGGTTTTCACTTGCAACTCACAGCTCCATGCAAAGATGCACCCAAGGCTTTCACAGTGAAATAATTGAGAAAGTAGTATGCAAAAGGATCTTTTTACTGTGATAAAAATAAAAATTCAGATAATTTGAATAGAAAAAAAAAAAAAAAGGAGGAGGGAATGTATATAAAAAGCCTTTACTCTTCAACTGAGGCCCCAGTGGGGTTCAGGACAATTTTGAGCTGTTGCACCTCTTTGGTCCTACTGGCAGCTTCTGGAATTGCAGGCAAGGAAGAGGCTGAGGGAAGTATAGGGAACCAACCTTCTGTTTAATTCAACAATTATTTTAGTGGACTCAAGACGTGGCTATCTCCTCTTTGGGAAACCAAATCCCAGCCTCCAGCAAAACAGGATACGGAGGCACCGTTCTGCAAAGGTGTTCCTGACACCTTCTTTGTTCTGGTCCTGTAGAATGTGTTTGGTGGAGAGCGTCTATTAGTATCCTCACCACTGAGGGAGCTCAAGAAATTTCACCCCAAAATATGACTCCTTAGTATAAAAAATATTTTGGATGAAAAGGTCTTAGAGATTAGCAGGCCCTTGAAAGAGGCTTGCCCTCTATCTGCAAAAGAACAATGGACTTCCCTTCCTCTCCCTGTTATCTCAATATATTTCAGGAAAAAATGATGAAGAATGCAACCAGACCTGGCCCAGATCATTTTAAACATGATATCTATCTCTCAGGTTAATTTACAAATCAATCTGTTTACCCCCATCCGTTCATTCTCCCAAATATCTTATTCATCCTTTCTAGTAACCATGTACTCCCCCCGAACAGAATTACCTATACTCCTCATCTCTCCCTCCCCTCCAAAAGGGCAAGTATGAAAGAATCTGAACTTCATTGGGATATTGAGTAATCACTCAGCAATTCTCCCCATGGCATGGTAAATTAGTCTCCTTTCATTGTGAGTTGATCTTTCAGTGAACTTCCAGGGCAAAGGGCATGTTTCCCCTCACCCCTACACCACAGACAGGCAGGTGATGTCCTGCTACTGATGCAGAAACCAAGGCTCAGAGAAGGGAAGCATCCCTCAGAGCTAAGAGGGGGCACAATCCATACCTGGTTCAGGCTGATTCTAAACACTGTGGTCTTCCTAGTACTGACCAAAGGGAATAAATCTTGAAAATCCAACTCATTGCATAGATTGAACTTCCCAAGTCTTTGGGATTTGAACTTCCCTGCCAGTTACAGCCTCATTAATTCAATAACCTTTATTGATTGCCTCCTAAGTGCCAGGAACTGTGCTTTGCCTTGTGGCTTCCAGAGAATGACGAGTGAACGATGGTAGTGATATAATTTATGTGGAGAAAAAGCAACTCCTAAGGGGTGTCTCTCTCAAATTGAGTTACTTTTTCACTATTGAATAAATTGTAATTTGAAAAGCTAGTAAAAGTGCTCTCTTTCGGGGAGCCAAACCAATCAATACATGCCATTTTAAATTCTCCTTTCTGCTTTTCTCCTATTCAGGCAGACCAGGAAAAAAAAGCAAGCATTTGAGGGCTGAGATTATTGAGCTAGATTTCTTAATGGAGTGATTTTATTTATTTATTTATTTATTTATTTATTTTGAGTGATTCGTTTCTGAAGAATAGGCAGCTTAGGGCAGGGTAAGTGGGCTGCTTCTGGACAGGGGGAAGACCGTCCTGGGCTGTCTGCTGCTGAAGGGGAGGAGAACAGCCCCTGTTGGAATCTGCTGGGAGAGGCAGACTGGCCCCAGGGGCCCATCCTTGACACATCAGTATTGATTGGGGCCCATCCTTGACACATCAGTATTGATTAACCGCAAAGCAGATTCTAGAACAGTAGGTACTTGTTAGAGAATGCACATGGTCACCCACAAAACCTGGAAACATTAGCTCCAAAACCTTAAAAGGGGTTGTTTCTGCCTTTTTTTTCTTTTTGCATCTCTGAGATTGCCTCCTTTTCCTACTACAGACCCATATCGCCCATCATCAGCAGGTGTCACTGGGCTACTCCACACCCCCTTTGCTTTCTTTCCAACTCCTTTCACATTCTCTTGCCCCTTTCATTTTATTTCTTTTTCAAAGCGATGATAAAAAAAAAAAAAAAAAGAAAAAGAAAAAGTCCTCTCCTCCGCACTTAGAGAGAGGAGGAAATCCCATCTCTGTCTCTCCCCTGCTCACAGCCTCATTGAGAATACAGGGGCTCAAGGAAGGTAAAAGGAATTTCCTATCCTCGGCAGTATGCCTGTCAGTAGGATTCCCCAAGATGTTTCCCTGGGGAAAGAACTGCCCACAGCCCAGGTGAGGTAGATGTCAGGGACAAGGGTGGCCTGTGGTCCTGAGGCCGGAAGTCTTTCCTGCACAATTTCCTTTCCTGAGCTCCAGGAAGACAAGGGCTGAGTCTACTGGCCTAGGCCATAGATCCAGAATGTGACCTTTGAGGCACAGTGATGTTTGAGGATTTGCCAGTTCCTTCCTTCATCACACGGAGAGAAGAATGCCTTCTGCCTCGCAGGTGCATAATGAGGGTCAGAGGAAATTATGAACACAAAAGTGTTCCAAAAGGTCAAGCGTCCTGCAGAATGAATCACCAGGCCCGGTAAGCCTCTCTCCTTCATTTCTTTCCCATTTGTCTTCTCCTCTCAGTTCCCCAGTGAGCCTGTTCTGCTCTCAGCCTCTGCCACCTCTCCTGTGCTCCTTTGGTCTCCCTGTCTTCACTCTTTGCTCTTCTCATTCCCAACTAGACACTAATGCCTGGTAATCTCCCTCAAACCCGATACTCAGCAAGGCATATCCCTTTACAAAACCTCCAGTGATCCTCCTTTGCCAAGACAAAAAGCAAAACTCCTAACCTGGTGGGGACAGGCAGAAACTAAGAATGACCCAGCGACACTTATCCGTGAATAATCCACTGCCCTTTGAGTGTGAGTGGAACCCGTTAATAGGTTGAGCTCTCACCCCCACAGTTACGTTGGACAGCAAAAAAGAGCTTACCAGGTGGGCTTAACTTAATCATACAAGCCCTTTAAAAATAGAGTTTTCTTCAGCTGATGGTAGAAGAGAAATTAGAAGCATTAGAAGGCTTCGACAACAGCCAGCAAGGAAATGGGAATCTTGGTCTTAGAACCACAAGAAACTGAATTTGGACAACAACTCAAGTGAGCTTGAAAGTTAATTACCTCCAGGTAAAAGCCCATTCTGGCCCTTGATTTTAGCCTGTGAGACCCTAAAGAGAAACCCAGGTGAGGCTTCCTGGACTTCTGACCTGCAGACTATGATATTATGAGCATCCTGTTATCTTGCCGTACTGTGCTTATTTGTTATCCAGTGATAGAAAATGAATACACCTGATATTTCTTATCCCACTTACTTCTTCAATTCATTTCTCAAATATAAGCTATGTAGTAATTCGAGGGTTCAAGTCTGGACTCTCCCATTTACTGGCAAGTTACATGTCATCTGTGTTTTTCCATTACATCATCTATACATTTAGGATAATTCCAGAACCTTTCTCATGAGACCATAGGGAGGATTCAGTGAGATAAAGCATTTAATACAGAATCTAGCACAAACAGATAAATTATTATTTTTTTGTGCTTTTATTATATTCTCTTCACATGTTCCCCTTGAGTTGAATGGGTTTATTTATTAACCTGGGAACATACCCTTTTGTTCTTGGCTCACATTCATGCCCCTGCTGGACATGACCTCTGCTCACTCCTATACCTCCTAAATACCCTTCTGAGCTGTGCTCAGATTTCTGCCCCCCTTTATGAAACCTCCCCTGACTCCTCCAGCTCATGGTGATCTAGCTCTTATGCTAACGAACTAGGGTGCCAGAGAATGGTGTAAATACTGGGATCCTGAAATGACGGCCTGTGAGCCACATGCGACAGTGTGATTGTATTTGTTCCTGTTTTGGTTTTTTACTTCAAAGTAAGATATGTGTAGTGTGCATAGGAATTTGTTCATAGTTGTTTTTTTTTTTTTTTTTTTAAATATATTCTGGCCCTCCAATGGTCTGAGGGACAGTGAACAGGCCCCCTGTTTAAATAGTTTGAGGACCCCTGAAAACCTAATAACCTGAGTTTATATTTTAAATTAAAAAAGAATTCCTGTTTGTT
>CAUYPK010129196.1:0-52436 GCA_963574355.1 Loris lydekkerianus | reverse complement strand
CAGCTTTGTTTGTTTTTTTTGTTGGTGGGGGGGGGGGGGGGCACCCCCCCCCCCCCCCCACCCCCCCCACTGCCGGTGGCGGCCGGGTGGTTGGTGTTGGTGGGGTTTTGGGGGGGGGGGGGGGGGGGGTGTCTACCCATTTGTAACGTGGAGGTACTTAGTCTGTTTCAGCTGGTTTTCTTGCGTTGTGGAAGGCAGAGCAGCTTAGGGAGAAAGCTAGGTGACTTTCTCATGATGAAGCAGGACCTAGGACCCAGCTTCCAGCTCTTATTCCCTGGGCCCTTCAGCCAAGCCCGCCCACCTGCTCAGGTTGAAGAGCAGTGACTGGGGAATCCAATCTGTGGAAGGTACAGACCACAGGTGCACAGTCACTTCCCGGCTGGTGCTGAGGGACACAGGGGCTATTGTGGGCCACGTGCAGGGGAGGGGCTGAGGTCTGTAAGCCACAAGATGAGTGGAGAAAGGGAGGGATGGAAGCCCTGGTGCAAACAACCCAGTTGTCCTCCAGGGAAACTTTCTCACCCAGCAGAGAAACGCTTTTTCTTAATATGCCAAGGTCTTCTATTCCTGTTTCCTAGGGGGTTGGTAGCTCCAGCTGAGCCAGCTCTAGGTCTGTGTGCTAAAGGACCGAAACTGAGCATCCTTGTTAATGCACTTATAGTAGAAAGCTTCTTGCTTCAGTTTTGCTCTAACCTGACCCCAGAGCCCCTGGAGGGGTGAGGTAGCCTGGGGCATGGAGAGGTACCTGCAGAGTTTACTGATGCGGGCTCTCCCACCTTCCCCTGCATGGGTCTTGGTGGGAGCAGCGGAGGGGCTGCCACCCGGGAGGCATCACCACAGGCACCTTTCCACCCACTGCCTTTGAATGGTTGCCATGGCAACCATTAAGGCCTCCAAGCAGCCCAAGTGTTGTTTCTTTCTTGGGGCGGGGGATCCGTCCTTGCCGCCTCTCTGATGTGTATAGTTAGGAAAGGCAAGCTTTTGCAGACCTGGAGGTAAAAGATAGTCATGTGCAGTGATGGACTGACTGCATGTGTAACAGTGGTCCCATAAGATTGTAATTCCATTATTTTTCCTGTGCCTTTTCTGCATTCGGATTTGTTTAGATACACAAATCCTTACTGCTGTGTCTTAGCTGCCTGCAGCACTCAGCGTGGTGTGTGGGAACGCTAGGCCACACCACACAGCCCAGGTGTGCAGGAGGTGTGCCAGCTAGACTTGTGGAGAGCACCTGGGGGTGTTCACACAGCAACAACAGGGTATTTCTCAGAATGTGTTCCCATCAGTAAATGCCACATGACTGTAGGTGACACATGGTCCATCGATTTAGGCGTTGAGTGCCGCAAGGTCACCCACAAGCCATCTCAGGTGGAGACGACCCTAGGAGCCAGGTGAGCTATGCAGGAGCCCTGTGGAGGCGGCAGAATCTCCATGGGGAGAGGTCAGGGTGGGTGCTTGTGCCGTGGAAGGCACAGCCCACTCGCCCTTGCCTTCTGCCCACAGCTTCCGTTGCAGGCCTCAGGGCAGGGCCCTCTGCAGATGTGTTGCTTGGCCGAGCAAAAAACATTTGTTTGTGGCTGGGGAACCACCCAGCAAGCTTGGGCAAGTTAATCTTCTTCAACCAGAAAAAGTTTCTGCTCCTAGAAACTTTACAAAGTAAACATACAATCAAATGCTGAAAGGTTTATAGGAAATGCAGCGTTGATTGGGCAGAGGCCAGGCAGCCCCAGGTTCTGTTTCTGCTCTGCTCTCTGCAACACACAGGCCTCAGAAAAGTTTTATAAGCCAGGCTCAGTGGCTCCCACTAGCACTCTGGAAGGCTGAGTTGGGAAGATGATCCCTTGGGCTCAGGAGATCAGCCTGAGCAAAAGCGAGACCCGCCACTGCCATCTCTACTGAAAATAGGAAAAATTAGCCAGATGTGGTGGCAGGCACTCATAGTTCCAGCTACTCAGGAGGCTGAGACAGGAGGATCACTTGAGCCCAGGAGTTTGAGGTTGCTGTGAGCTATGATGATGCTGCGGGACTCTACCAAGAGTCACAGAGTAAGACTCTGTCAGAAGAAAGGAAAGGAGGCGGGAGGGCAAGGGCAGGGAGGAAGGAAGGAGAGAAAAAAATTCACCCGTCTTAAGGGCCTTTATCCAAAAAGGGAAAATAAATCCTACTCTGTGGGTTGTAGTGAGAATTACAGATAATGTGTATGAGCCACTCGTACCGTCACTAGCTAGTGCATAGCAGGTGCATGGTAATGTTAAATACTAACGTAGTAACGGGAAGGCAGAGCACAGACCTTGATTTATTCAGTATTTCCCAGCATCAGAACAAACTAGAAGCTTTTTAAAATACCCATTTAAGCCAAGGTTACTGGGTCAGAATTTGCAATGATGAGATCCAGGATCTATATTATTTTTTAGAAAAACTTCCCTGAGTCATTCTGATATAGACAGTCTGTGACTCAGGATAGGAAACTGGTTTATTTCATCAAGGACAGAGAGCATAAACAGCTGGATTTTCCTCCTTCTTTGCACTCCTATCAATTCCTATCAGGCTGCCTTTATTCTACTTTTGGACCCTAAAGGCTTCTTGCTAAAATTATCTGGGTTTGGCAGGAAAAATGTTGGATAAAGTGGCTAGAAGGAATTTAATTGGGAATGCAAAGAAAAACTGAAGTTGCTCCCCGTTTCCCCGGAGGGACGTTGAGAATTTCTGCTGAGAGCTGTGTGTGGCCCCTGGATGACAGTTGGGCCATCTTGTGGGTCATGAACATGACCTGGAAGGTGCCTTTTACAATAGGCTTCAGCCTTCAGTGGGAGTTTAACATGTAGGTGGCTACAGTTCCCTTCTCTATCCCACAGGAACGTGGCTGAAGAGTGGTCTGGGCCTCGTGCACCAAGAAGGCAGCCAGCTGACGTGGACGTACATCGCCCCCCAGCTGGGGTACTGGGTGGCAGCCATGTCCCCTCCCATCCCAGGTAACGTGAGGCCAGCACTTCACGATGATGTGGATTGATTTGTTTGGTCTTTGGGGGTTCAAGCTGAGTATGTTCTTGAAAATAACTTCAGCAGGGAGATCACATCAGTAGTCTGAAAATAAATGAGGATGACAAGGAATTTCATGGATGTGGGGGAGTTCTGCTTGGAACTCTCCCATCTAGGATAAGAATAATGCACAGAAAATAGTTTTGTCTCATATCCCTATTTTGTGCAGACAGCTGCCATAGGGAATTCTTACTCAAAAGCCCACAGAGGCGGCTGGGACCTCCTCCCTAATTCCTCAAACAGCTGTGGTCTGGTGTAAGTGAACGTGCTGGGAGAGGCAGAGTCACCAAGGAGAAAGTCACCACTGGGGGTGAAAAGCTTGGTTGGTCATGTCCAAACGGACAAAAAGCAAACTGGTTGCTTCGTGTCTCAAAGAATATTCATCTCCATTTAGGATATGTACATTAAGTCGCGTCTTTCCAAATGTGACTGCTACAACACTTTAATTTTCAACCTATCGTTACCCCCATAAGTATTCCAGAATTGTTCTTTTTCAAATTAGAGAACTCTTTCCAGTGATGGCTTTCTTTGCTCAAGATGCTTTTAGAATCTGAGTTACTTGGACTGTTTTCATTAGGAAATCTCTTCATCGGTGGCAAATCTTGAAGCTCAGAAGGCACCTTTGATATTTTCTATTACACGTCTCGAAGTCATGCACGTCCCAAAATGGCTAATAAAGTAGGTGATGGAGCTGGGTCAGAATGTGCCGTGAAGGCTCGAAATCTGTGGCTCAAGCGGCTAAGGTGCCAGCCACATACACCTGAGCTGGCAGGTTCGAATCCAGCCCAAGTCTGCCAAACAACAATGATGGCTGCAACCAAAAAATAGCCAGGTGTTGTGGCGTGCGCCTGTAGTCCCAGCTACTTGGGAGGTGGAGGCAGGAGAATTAATTCTCTTCAGCCCAGGAATTGGAGGTTGCTGTGAGCTATGATGCCACAGCACTTGAGGGCAACAGCTTGAGGCTCTGTCTCAAAAAAAAAAAAAATGAAAAAGTAAAAAAAATGTGCCGTGAATTAAAAAGGATCTCTGTAAATTAACCAGGAAGGAAGTTCCACCATGAAAGTTCAAAATATTTTGGCAATGGAATTCGTGCAGAGACTCCCAAAGTAACCAATTTCCTGGAGGCCATTCCTTCCTAGATGGGTGTTGACAGATGCATCACCTGAAATTTCTATTCCCACCCTGACAGAATTTAAACTTCGCATCTGTGTTTTAAGAGTCCTGTGTTTCCGGGTGGCTCCTGTGGCTCAACCGGGTAGGGAGCTGGCCCCATATGCTGGAGGTGGTGGATTCAAACCTAGCCCCGGCCAAAAACTGCAAAAAAAAAAAAAAAAGTCATGTGTTTCCCTTGACACTGTTGTTTCTATAGCAATAAAAAGCATGAACCAGGTAGAGAAATGTCTGGTTCTCCAAAGTTAAAGTAGCTGAAATAGGACGTAAGAGGGAGGAAGGAAAAACTCCTTCCTTCAAAGCAGAGGCTGCAGAGCCCATGCATCAAGATAAACTTTTATTTTAGATATATTTCAAATAAACTTGGCTGTCAGTTTTCCCACCCTGCAGCCGATTTGTACATGCTTTTGTAAGGGAAGGAAACAGAAACTGCCAGACGTAGGTCTCCTGGGAGCTTCCTAGCAGTGGCTAAAAGATCCAGAGCTACAAAAAGCATCCCCAGCACAGCCCTGGGGATACGCAGGTTTAACACAGGGATACGCAGGTTGTCAACCTCACAGCCATCCCTTTTATTAAAACAAAATTACAGTGTTTTCCTGCGCCCTGAATCAACAAGCAGATAATTAGTTTTGTTCCTTAATTCTCTGAAGTATGGCCTTGGGTTTTGCAGAGAATTCCATTGGCAGAGGTTAAAACACTTTGAGTACGTGAAGGACCAAACTTCAGTTATTTATATTTGGTAAATGATTTTTATGCATGTGCCACATATCACAGTGACCTCTGACAAGGCTTTGCCATGTCTGTGGAGGTTGTGTTTGTTTTAAAAGTAGTTTCTCTGAACACGTAAGGCAGTAGAAAGGTGTCAGCTCTTTTTCCAATTTTTCTTAACTTTAACCTCATCTTCCCACTCCATTCAAGTAAATTATATTTGAAAGAGAGTGGTTTATCTTTTGAAATCAAATAACATCGCTCTTTTCAAAAACTGGCAAGTCCTGAATTTATCTAGCTTTTAAATAAAGAGATTTGTCTCTTTAAAAAGATTTTGTTTTTTTAGAGACAAGTAGAGTACTGTGGCATCACAGCTCACAGCAACCTCCAGCTCTTGGGCTTAGGTGATTCTCTTGCCTCAGCCTCCTGAGTAGCTGGGACTACAGGCGCCCGCCATAACGCCTGCCTATTTTTTTGTTGCAGTTTGGCTTGGGCTGGGTTTGAACCAGCCACCCTTGGTATATGGGGCTGGCACCCTACTTACTGAGCCACAGGTGCCACCCTAAAAAGATTTTTTTAAGAAATCTACTTTTAGAGTAGCAAAAAAAAAGAAAAAGTGAATGATGCTTTTGGTGTTTAGTGATCGATCAGAACTGTGCTCCTCTGAAATCATGTAAAACCATAGTGGGTCCTTTCCTGTATATGGGTCCACTGCCTAGACACCTGGACCTGACAAATGCCCAGATATTATCATTTGGGCAAGGTTTTGTGGCTGTCCATCTGCTGTCAGGAACGTGAAGAGAGATCTGTACCACTATTGAACAGAAAGGGTGTGAGTTAAACTACCTCTCGGGATTCTTTACAATGTGAATTCCAGACAACATATTTTTATCTCTGGTAACCTTATCTAGAAGTTCTAAGGAGAGCTGTGGCCATGTAAAATCGGCTATTTTGAAAAGGCACTGCAGAGGGAGATTTTATTTTTAAAAGATGGAAATCTTAGTCACACTTGCCACCCTGTAATAAGCGGTTGATGTTTAAGTCATAAAAAATGTGTTTTGTACATTTAAACTGATTCATTTAGGCACAGAGAGCTCTCCATACAGTAATAAATGACTGCTCCCAAAAAGTGAGACAAGAATATTAATGATTTTTTTTTCTTGCGATCTAAAATCTGCAGATAGTCAGGTCGTGTTTCTAAACCTGAGAATCCCACTCATTACAATATCACGCATCTCTTTTTTTCTTTTCTTTTTTTTTTTTTTTGAGACAAAGTGTCATTATTTTGCCCCCAGTAGAGTGCTGTGGCGTCACAGCTCACAGCAACCTCAAACTCTTGGGCTTAAGTGATTTCTCTTGTCTCAGCCTCCCAAGTAGCTGGGACTACAGGTGCCCACCACAATGCCCAGCTATTTTTTTGTTTTTGTTGTAATTATCATTGTTGTTTGGCAGGCCTGGGCTGGGTTTGAATCTGCCAGCTCCAATGTATGTGCCTGGTGTCCTGGCCACTGAGCTAAAGGCACCAAGCCTGCATCTCTCTTCTTTTATTAAAAGAGTATAGATTTAGAAGGCTGCACTGTCTAGCAAGTGAGGCTCACTTCTTGGCTAGGGAGGGCCCCTTGACACAACCACATTTCACATTTGTATTCTCAAAGTGCCACTGACCACAGACACTTCCACAACAGTCAGGTGAACCACCACATAAAATGATGGTGGTGCCAAAAGCACATCATCCAAAGGACGTTTTCCTCTGGCCATGGCTCTGTGCCCTAGCCAGGAAGAGTAAAAAGATACTACATTCCCAGGCGGCACCTGTGGCTCAAAGGAGTAGGGTGCCGGCCCCATATGCCAGAGGTGGTGGGTTCAAACCTAGCCCTAGCCAAAAACTGCAAAAAATGCAAAAAAAAAAAAAAGAATACTACATTACCAATGCATTACCTCTCTTGTTACTTTAAATGTATTTTTAAAAATCTAAAATGCTGAACAAGTGATCCCATCTCAGGGTGGGCAAAGGACTTGAAGAGAAACTTCTCCTAAAGAAGACAGACGCACGATCTACAAACACATGAAAAAAAGCTCATCATCTTTAATCATCAGAGAAATGCTAATCAAAACTACTTTGAGATATCACCTAACCCCAGTAAGAATAGCCCACATAACAAAATCCCCAAACCAGAGATGTTGGTGTGGATGTGGAGGAAAGGGCACACTTCTACACTGCTGGTGGGAATGTATACTAATATGTTCCTTTTGGAAGGATGTTTGGAGAATACTTAGAGACCTAAAAATAGTCCTGCCATTCGATCCTATAATTCCTTTACTAGGTTTATACCCAGAAGACCAAAAATCACAATATAACAAAGACATCTATACCAGAATGTTTATTGCAGTCCAATTCTTAATTGCTAAGTCATGGAAGAAGCCCAAATGCCCATTGACCCACGAATGGACTAGCAAATGGTGGTACATGTATACCATGGAATATTATGCAGCCTTCAAGAAAGATGGAGACTTCACCTCTTTCATGCTTACATGGATGGAGCTGGAACATATTATTCTTAGCAAAGTATCTCAGGAATGGAAGAAAAAGTATCCAATGTACTCAGCCCTACTAGGAAGCTAAATTATAGCTTTCACTTGAAGGCTATAACCCAACTATAGCACAAGAATATGGGGAAAGGCCCAAAAAAGGGGCAGGGAGGGGGGATGTTAGGGTGGAGGGAGGGTAATGGGTTGGGCCACACCTACAGTGCATCTTAGAATGGGTACAGGCGAAACTTACTAAAGGCAGAATAGAAATGTCTACATACAATAACTAAGAAAATGCCATGAAGGCTACGTTGAACAGTTTGATGAGAATATTTCAGATTCTATATGAAATCAGCACATTGTACCCCTTAATTGCACTAATGTATACAGCTATGATTTAACAATAAAAAAATAAAAAATAAATAAATAAAGTAAATTAAAATAAAGAGTGATCAAGGAAGACATGCACAAAGTGGAACTGCTGAAAATGCATGTTATTTAAATGACAATCTTCATTAAGTCATGTGGTCTGTCAATGTTAGGATTCTAATTTACCATTCACTTATCACACGTTTTCAAAATTCTCAAATTATTTTATACACTATGGAGCACAAAACCAGTCTTTCATTTGAAGAGGTTGGAAATAGACCTACTCTCTAAGGTTGTGATTAAAGTCAGATATTGGAGTTACCTCACAGATTGGTTGGTTTGTTTTAAGGCACCTAGCATTTCTTTGCTTTTGTAAATAATATAAATTCTCAATCGGTAATCCTCCTTAGACAAATTCTCAATAACTTCAAAAATAAATAATGATTTTAAAAATTCATTTAATTAATTCAAAGGATCAATAGTGGCCTTTTTACATAGCTTGTGCTTTCAGAGCATACCTTTATATTTAATTCACACCCATAGTTCCTCTCTCCTGTAAGAGAATCAATCATAACTTATGCTAATGACTAGTTAGGAATGGAGCACTTATATATGGAGGCACCATATTAGACACTGTGGGTTATAAAAAGAGGTAAAAGACATATATTATTTGCCCTTGAAGAATTTATGATTTAACTGGAAAGACAGGATATGTACATATAGAATATATAAATATAAATGAATTTCAATAAATAATTAGAGGCAGACTGACTGGGCAAACATTGCATACTACAAGAATCTTGGAAGGACAAAGATTGCCACTTTCTGGGATGACAGTGAGGGTGGGGGGGGTAGGGATGACATTTAGGTTGAAAGGACTTCTCCTGGGCTTTCACAGCCTGAATGCCCTTTGCACCTTTGTGAACACAAAACTCACCAGGGCATCTGACTTCCAGTTTGATCTGTGGGGCCAGAGTTAGGTTTCCTAAAGCTCAGTGATATAGCTGTAACTCTGGCTGCCCAAAAGAAGAGTTCAGGGAGGGACTTTGTGTTCTTTAATTATAAAACACATGGGTCTCTGCTGGAAAAGAGACCCTTCCTTTAATGAAGCTCGGAGCAAGGAAAGGATTGCTTCATGGACTATCTACAAGGAACCACATTATAACTGCATTTAATGGATCCAAACTTCAGCTCCACACATATGGCACCAAAACACACACAAGAAACACTATATATAGAAAAAGAACCACTTAAATATGGTGAACAATTCCACCTGCCATCCCATTGAGTCTGAGAATGTGGAGGCATCTCTAAAATGCCTTTGGTTGGTTCTGTTTCCCTGGACTCTCATAGTTGAGCCCTTTAGCTCTCTGCAGTGTTGCACCAGTGTTAAAGATATTATTTCTATTTCTTATGTACGGCCCCTAAATACAAACCAAATTCTTTTTCTGGTGCTCAAGCAAAGAAACAAAGACATGCTCCAGCACTAGGTGAAAAACTACTGTATTGGGTTTACTACAAGCTAGTCTCCAAAGTGAACCCTTTCTAAGGGATTTTGCAAGGGAAATTTTGCTATTTTTGCTTTATTTTATGTGCTGACTTTGCCTTATATTTGCCTTCTATATGATGACTTTTGTACCTAGCCCATGGATGAGACAGATTTCCATTGTTTATACTGGATAATTTTCCTTTTTATACTTAATAGCCAGTTCCTTGATGGCAAATTCCATTCTACGAACTCCGGCTCTAAACACTACATTGTCCACTAAAACATTTTCTGTGGTGTTCTATCATCTGTACTGTCCAATATAGTAACCACTAGCTGCATCTAACTAAGGGTTAAAATCTGGCTAGTGTGACCCAGGAACTGAATATTTCATTTTAGTTAATTTAACTTTAAATGACCAAACGTGGCTAGTGGCCAGCATATTGGGCAGTGCAGGTGTAGAACATCTGGCTCTGTAGGGCTTATGTCTGGTCTGAACCCTCAGAGAATACGGAGCGGTGGGGAGCAGAGTTTCCTTATCTAAACCCAAGTCATGTTCACCCTCATATTCAGGAAATTCTAAGTGTTTTCTAAAGGCTAGCGGAGGCCTAGTCATATAAAGCACCTCGGTGCTCCTGATAAATTTACCCTATGGGAAGAAAGAGTCATCAGGCCGTTTGTTTTGGGAAGGCAGCAAGCTGGAGAACCACATACTCTGTGGTTCCAGCACAGCTCAATGGAACCACACATGAGTGCTAGAACAAGGGGCTGCCATGAACCTCCTGCTTCTCTGTGAGCCCCAGAGCTTCTCTGGAAGGTGGTGGCGGACAGGTAGCATCCCACACTGAGTAGTACAGACAGCCAACATTTCTTTATGTGTAACCATAGTGGCTGGTCTCCTGTGAGCAGCCTTGGGGTTCACCTGAAGCCAGCCTTGAAGAAAGATGCAGTGCCTTGCTGTACTCTCAAAAAGCAAACCTCCTCCAGAAAGCATTAGGAGCAAGACATTTGACTGATCATGTAGTAGGAAAAAGTGCATTTCATCACATGCCACCTGGGAAACAAGGGAATAAAAATCCCTGTTAGACTCCTTTTCCCTCCCCAAGTTCCTCTCTAGCTTCTATATCCCCTCTGGACCCTCTCCCAGGCAACTTCTGAATATGCCCCAATTCCCTTCCATATGTAGAGCTATTTGGCCTTTATAAGCTCTCTCAGAGGCTTTTTAAAGCATTCACCCAGCAAGGGCTCTTTTCTCCTTAAAGGAAATTCTTCCCCTAAGAAAAGTAAGATTTCTGTATCATTTTGTTTGTTAATTTCTTTACTATCCTGTCTCGTGTCCAAAAGAACTCAAGGCAGCAAAAAGTGAAAACACCAGGATGGGTGGAAAGAAAATGCCAGGGACCTCCTGGTGCTCTCTGTTCTCAGAATTCAGGTTTTCTTGTTTCCTTTTCAACTTCCCTAGCAACTTTAATCCAAAAAAAAAAAAAAATGGCCCCTTCTCTCTCCATGCTCTCTCCACATTCTCTGTTTGTTTGCTTAATGTCCATCTCTCCCATCAGATCATAATCTCCACCAGGCAGTACCATACTCGTCTAGGTCACTACTGCATCCCAAGACCTTCCCTCCCACCTAGCACCTACCATTTACTTATAATAAATAATAAATCAATGTTTATTGAGTGAATGAATGCATGAACAGTAGTCAAGATGTATTACTATTAGTTATCTAATACTTGCAATGAATTATCCCCAAATTCAGAGATTTAAGGTGACAATAAATAGTTATCTCATACGGTTTCTCTCAGTCAGGAATTTGGAAACAGCTTAGCTAGATGGTTGTAACTCAGGGTCTCTCATGTTATAAGCTGTTTTCCAGGGCTGCAGTCATCTGAAGGTTGGGTTGGGGCTAGCAGATTCATCTCCAAGGTGGCTCATTCATGTGACTGTTGGCCACAGAAACTTCTCCATAAAACTGCCTGAGTGTTTTCTCAAGATGGCAGCTGGGTTTACCCCAGAAAGATTGATCTAAGAGTGAGCAAGACAGAAGCTACAACATCTTTTAAGACCTAGGCTCAGAAGTTATACTTCTGCAATATCCCATGTCTTACATAGGTTAGCTCTATCCAGTGTGCAAGGAAACTGCACAAGGTGTAAATACCAGGAGGCAGAATCACTGGCAGCACCATCGTGGAGGCTGGCAAACACAGATGGCTAGTTCTGATACATGCCTTGCAAATTCTCAGAATTATTTGAGTGGGTCTAGATTTCCTAGAAGGTAAGTGACAGGGGACAGTGGAGCCAAAGAAATGCTGCGTATGGCTATGATATTTCCCTAGTATTGCTCCCGCCCCACCCACTGCTGTTGCCTGGGAAATTTGTGTTTCCTATGGAATGTCCTTCCTCTGTGTCTTACACATCCAGGTCCTCAGAGTAAACTGTAACAGAGAGAACATGAAGAACCCAGAAATTCCTAATGAATCTAATACAGCAAATTTCCATTTTATGAAATACTATGACAAAGTCTTGCTGAAATAGTGGGCAAAGGGTAGAAAATTGGTTCTTATTGGAAAGTTCAAATAAACATAACTGTATTTGAAAAAAGTATTCAATTTAATTTTTTCAAGTTAAAGAAAAATCTGTCTACTCCTGAGAAATGTATGAGGTAGGTTTTTTTTTTTTTTTTTCTGTCTTTAAGTTTGACATCTTGTTTTAATGGAAATGCTACCTCACTCTGTTTTAAGACAGAGTGAGGTAGCAAAATCCAGCCTAATACAAATCAAAGAGCACAAATTCGGGGCAAGCATGTGACATAAATTGGTAAAATAGGCCATGGGACAACTGCTACCCAGACCTAGCCATTGCTGCCACAATGAGCTGTTTATTGCCAAAGCTTCTGAATTTTTTTTAAAAGAAAAGTCAATTATCTTATTAAATATCACAAGTAAATAAAAATAATTTTAATAATGTAGATCAGTATGGCCCTGGATGTGGCCACACGCTGCCATTTTGCAACCTCTGCCATGAATTAAAGAATGGATGGAATAATAACCATACATCTGCTTGGGTTCTGGCTGCTTCTTGTCAGTGGGAGGGTAAGGGGGGTGGCAATTGAGAGACCCACTTGGTCTTTTCTTTTTTTCCAGTTTATTGAGAAAGTTTTTTATCCTTTCCAAAGACATGCTTTGTGCATCCGTGGGGGAGGATAGAAAGGGGAGGCAAACATAACAAGAGGGGTTGAGAAAGGCTCATAATTCAGAGGACACAGAAGCTGGAAAACACACACACACACACACACACACACACACACACACACACACACACACTAAAGCATACTTTTGCCACCACAGGACCTCTTTGTAGTGGAATCTCTTCTGTGGATCATAGCAGAGCAACCATATTTTTATGCAGCCAATGAGAAAACCAGCCTCTGTCTTCCCTCCCTCCTCAGTAATAAAATCATCTGGAACTAATTCTACTGGCTGTGCAATTGGAGCTCCTTCTTTGTATTTGGCAATGTTTGTGAGGAGAGTTAGTGTATGTCCACTCAGAGACACTGTGCAAAAGAAAAGGGCATGAGGACAGATAAGATAGGATTCAAATTTTGCCAACTATCAGCTATGTGACCACCTGGGACAAGTTTTGACTAAATCTGGGTCTCATTTTTCTCATCTGTAATAACAGATTGCAAAAATCTTCTTTACAATATTATTATATGAATTAAGCAAGAGAAGGTTCACAACACTTAGGGCATATCAGGGTAATGACCCCATAATCTGATATTTTAAATTCTGGGCCTCACCTTTGTGGTTCATAGTCTTACCTGAATTGTATAGTTTGCAAAATTCCCATATTGCAGATAAGAAAAATGAATCCACAGAGCTTAGGTGACTTGGCTACTGTGTGACTTTGCTGCTCCCTGTTTGTTAGGACTCTGGGCAGGTGAGAACCAGGTCAAGGAGGATGATAAGTGGCCTGAGGAAGCTGTGTCCTGCCTGGACTCCAAAGGCCATCAGGTGGTGATCTGGGACTCTAGTTATTGTCTTGTTGATAGCTCAGGAGAGGCTCACAGGCCAGAGCCTCCTCACAGCTATGGTTAGAGGGAGTAACTGGTGGCTGACAAACAGCAGTGACAGGACATCCCTATTCCAATAAGCCACCCAAGTGCATCCAGTAGCTACAACCAGATGGGAAACCACCACTTAGGCCTTAATGAGCTTGTTCAGCTATAATTCTGGGGAGCCCTGAGAGCCTTTGTAATTACCCCCATTTGTTGTTGTTTGGTTTGTTTTGCTTTGTTATTAGTTTATTAAAATGTCCTCACTGAGCAGGACCCTGCTTTGATTAGCTTGTCTCAGTCATCCATACTGTCATATCTCGTTTTCTAGACAGATTAGAAATCATTTGCAAATGCATTTGCATTTTGCTAAGCTCTCCTCAATTTACCTGACTGGCTTCCATCTTTAACCCAAAGAACACACTTCTTTTTTTAATCCACTCTAGAACCTATTACAACCAAGCCATGGCTGTAGCAGAAAAGAGGGTCAGATTTTCTCTTTTCCACACAAAGTAACTCCCTAGTTAAACAATGAATAAAGCATTAGATCCTTTTTAGGTCAGGAAGGTGGGATGTAGTTCCCTGCCACAGGCTTTTATGAAAAGCTCAGTATATGAGACACCACCTGCTGCCCTGACCATGAAAGTAAAATGGACAGTCAACCTGTGTTCACACTACAATAAGCTCAACATACACCCAACTCCACTCACTCCATGGCCAAAAAGAAGGAAAATTCCTACTTACACACTAAATGTGTTACAAGTGGTGTGTCTGGATCCAAAGAATGCCAACTAGTTCTGGGTGGCTAATTGTTTGCAACAGGTGGCAGACACCACAGAATCATGTTCCAGAGTGTCATTCACCTGCCTGACAGAAGGCTTAGTATTTGCACCAGGAGAGTCACACTCTGGACAAGAGGCCCTGTCTCTAAAAGGCATCTGTGAAGAATGCAAAGAAACCATCTGTAAGGACAGCATTTGGGCCCTCCAGGTCTGGGACATAGAACCAGGTCTAAAGAGGGAGAGGGGTCTGACAGGAACATGAAGCTCACTCTTAAGACGGTCTAATATTGCTGTTTTATAGGTGAGAAACCTGAGGCCCGGAGAGAGGAAGCCTGCTTGAAATCATGGTTTGCCAAAGGGAGATGTAGAGATGGAATCCATATCTCCTGCTTCCCAGGCCAGGGTTGTTTGCAGGAGAAGAGCCAGGAGAAGGAGGAGGCAGCATGAGTTTAGGTGAAATGGGAGTTTCCAAGGCCGCTAAAGAAGCACTGCAGTTCTCAGACCTATCCTCCACAATGACCAGCACAATCCTCTACTACCAAAGTAAACTCACTCAGAAAATTTTGATCAAATTCCAACTTCTACAGTGGCAAAAAGATTAAAAATGTCCACTGGACTTTCAAAAACTTGATACCCAAAATACTACCAGGCTTATCAATATTCTTAATTAATGTGAATGGCTTAAATTGTGCTCTAAAGAGGCACAGGTTGGCTGACAGGATACAAAAACTCAAGCCAGATATCTGCTGCATACAAGAATCTCATCTTACCTTAAAAAATAAATATAGCCTCAGGGTGAAGGGATGGTCATCTATATTTCAGGCAAATAGAAATCAGAAAAAAGCAGGTGTTGCAATTTTATTTGCAGATACAATAGGCTTTAAACCAACAAAAGTGAGGAAAGATAAGGGTGGTCACTTCATATTTGTTAAGGGTAATACTCAACATGATGAGATTTCAATTATTAACATTTATGCACCCAACCAGAATACACCTCAATTTATAAGAGAGACTCTAACAGACATGAGCAACTTGA
Source organism: Loris lydekkerianus (assembly GCA_963574355.1). Classification (NCBI taxonomy): domain Eukaryota; kingdom Metazoa; phylum Chordata; class Mammalia; order Primates; family Lorisidae; genus Loris; species Loris lydekkerianus. The sequence continues at coordinate 37,264 of CAUYPK010129196.1, read as the reverse complement.
TTTCCTCCAGCACCATAATAGTCTGAGGTTTTAACACCCCTTTGGCAGTGTTGGAGAGATCCTCCAATAAGCAACTAAGCAAAGGGGCAGTGCCCATAGCCCAGTGGGTAGAGTGCCAACTACATACACTGAGGCTGGCAGGTTCAAACCCCATCCGGGCCAGCTAAAACAACAATGACAACTGCAACAAAAGCAAAAAATAGCCAAGCGTTGTGGTGGGGTCCTGTAGTCCCAGCTACTTGGGAGGCTGAGGCAAGAGAATTGCTTAAGCCCAAAAGTGGGAGGTTATGGTGAGCTGTGATGCCACTGCACTCTACCTAGGGTGACAGCTTGAGACTCTGTATTAAGAAAGAAAGAAAGAAAGAAAGAAAGAAAGAAAGAAAGAAAGAAAAAAGAAAGAAAGAAAGAAAGAAAGAAAGAAAACTAAGAAAAGAAATTTTAGACTTAAACTTAACCATTCAACAATTGGATTTTACAGACATCTACAGAACATTCCATCCTACCAAAACTGAATACACATTCTTCTCATCAGCCCATGGAACATCCTCCAAAATTGATCACATCTTATGTCACAAGTCTAACTTCAACAAATTTAAAAGAATAGAAATTATTCCTTGCATCTTCTTGGACCATCATGGAATAAAAGTTGAACTCAGTAACAATAGGAATCTGCATACTTATACAAAAACATGGAAACCAAATGATGAACGATAGCTGACTCATAAATGAGATTAAGAAGGAAATTACCAAATTTTTGGAACAAAACAAAAATGAAGACACGAATTACCAGAACCTCTGGGATACTGCAAAGGCAGCTGTAAGAGGGAAATTTATAGCACTGCAAGCCTTCATCAAGAAAAGGGAAAGAGAGGAAGTTAACAACTTAATGGGACATCTCAAGCAACTGGAAAAGGAAGAACATTCCAATCGCAAACCCAGCAGAAGAAAATAAATAACCAAAATTAGAGCAGAATTAAATGAAACTGAAAACAAAAGGATTATACAACAGATCAGTAAATCAAAAAGGTAGTTTTTGAAAAGGTCAATAAAATAGATAAACCTTTGGCTAACCTAACCAGAAATAAAAAAGTAAAATCTCTAATTTCATCAATCAAAAATGACAAAGATGAAAAACAACAGACTCTTCAGAAATTCAAAAAATCCTTAATGAATATTAAAGAAACTCTATTCTCAGAAATATGAAAATCTGAAGGAAATTGACCAATACTTGGAAGTACGCCACCTTCCTAGACTTAGCCAGAATGAAGTGGAAATGTTGAACAGGCCTATATCAAGTTCTGAAATAGCATCAACTATCCAAAATAGTTGGGACCAGACAGCTTCACATCAGAATTCTACCAAATCTTTAAAGAGGAACTAACTCCTATATTACTTAACCTTTTCCAACATATAGAAAAAGAAGGAATACTACCCAACACATTGTATGAAGCAAACATAACCTTGATCCCCAAACCAGGAAAAGACCCAACAGGAAAAGAAAATTATAGACCAATATTGCTAATGAATATTGGTGCAAAAATATTCAATAAGATCCTAGCAAACAAAATCCAGCAACACATCAAACAAATTATACACCATGACCAAGAGGGTTTGATTCCAGGGTCTCAAGGCTGGTTCAATATACATAAATCTATAAATATAATTCAGCACATAAAACAAAAAAAGACCATATGATTCTCTCAATTGATGCAGAAAAAGCTTTTGATAATATTCAGTAACCTTTCATGATCAGAACACTAAAGAAAATTGGTATAGAAGGGACATTTCTTAAACTGATAGAGGCCATCTACAGCAAACCCACAGCCAATATTGTATTGAATGCAGTTAAATTGAAATCATTCCACTCAGAGCAGGAACCATGCAAGGTTGCCCATTGTCTCCACTGCTTTTTTACATTGTAATGGAAGTCTTAGCCATCACAATCAGGCAAGAAAAGGCGATCAAGTATCCATATAGGGTCAGAGGAGATCAAGCTTTCACTCTTTGCAGATGATATGATTGTATATCTAGAAAACCCCAGGGATTCAACTACAAAATTCTGAGAAGTGATCAAGGAATACAGAAATGTCTCAGGTTACAAAATCAATGCCCACAAATCTAGAGGTTTTATATATACCAACAATAGTCAAGCTGAAAAAACATTCAAGGATTCTATTCCTTTTACAGTAGTGCCAAGGAAGATGAAATATTTGGGAGTTTACTTAACAAAGCACCTGAAAGATTTCTATAAAGACAACTATGCAACTCTAAGAAAAGAAATAGCTGAAGATCTTAACCAATGGAAAAACATCCCATGCTCATGGCTGGGAAGAATCAACATTGTTAAAATGTCCATACTATCCAAAGCAATATACAATTTTAATGCAATCCCTATTAAAGCACCACTGTCATACTTTAAAGACCTCAAAAAAATAATACTTCGTTTTATATGGAATCAGAAAAAAACCTTGAATAGCCAAGAAATACTCAGAAATAAAAACAAAGCTGGAGGAATCACACTACCAGACCTCAGACTATACTATAAATCGATAGTGATCAAAATAGCATGGTACTGGAACAGAGAGGTAGATGTATGGAACAGAATAGAAAACCAAGAAATGAACTCAGCTACTTACTGTCATTTGATCATTGATAAGCCAATTAAAAACATTCAGTGGGGAAAAGATTCCCTATTTAACAAATGATGCTGGGTGAACTGGCTGGCGACCTTGAGAAGACTGAAACTGGACCCACACCTCTGACCATTAACTTAGATAGACTCTCACTGGATTAAAAATTTAAACTTAAGACATGAAACTATAAAAATATAGAAGAAAGTGCAGGGAAAACTCTTGAAGAAATTGGCCTGGGCAAATATTTTATGAGGAGGACCCCCACAGGGAATTGAAGCAACACCAAAAATACACTACTGGGACCTGATCAAACTAAAAAGCTTCTGCACAGCCAAGAGCATAGTAAGTAAAGCAAGCAGACAGCCCTCAGAATGGGAGAATATATTTGCAGGTTATGTCTCCGAAAAAGGTTTAATAACCAGAATCCACTGAGAACTCAAACGTATAAGCAAGAAAAGAACAAGTGATCCCATCGCAGGCTGGGCAAGGGACTTGAAGAGAAACTTCTCTGAAGAAGACAGGCGCACAGCCTTCAGACACATGAAAAAATGCTCATCATCTTTAATCATCAGAGAAATGCAAATCAAAACTACTTTGAGATATCATCTAACCCCAGTAAGATTAGCCCACATCAAAAAATTCCAAAACCAGAGATGATGGAGTGGATGTGGAGAAAAGGGAACACTTCTGCACTGCTGTTAGGAATACAAACTAATACATTCCTTTTGGAAAGATGTTTGGAGATCACTTAGGGATCTAAAAATAGACCTGCCATTTGATCCTTCAATTCCTCTATTAGGTATATATCTAGAGGACCAAAAATTACTTTATAACAAAGGTATTTGCACCAGAATGTTTGTTGCAGCCCAATTCATAATTGCTAAGTCATGGAAGAAACCCAAGTGCCCATCAACCCATGAATGGATTAATAAATTATGGCATATGTACACCATGGTATATTATGCAGCCTTAAAAAAGGATGGAAACTTTACCTCTTTCATGTTTATGTGGATGGAGCTGGAACATATTCTTAGCAAAGTATCTCAAGAATGGAAGAAAAAGTATCCAATGCATTCAGCCATACTATGAAACTAATTTATAAACACCCACACTTCCATATGAAAGCTGTAACCCAACTATAGCCCAAGATGAAAGGGAAAGAGGAGAGGGAGGGGAGGGGACAGGGGAGGTTGGGTGGGGGGAGGGTATGGTGCATTTTACAAGGGTACATGTTAAATCTACTAAGGGTAGAATATAAATATCTTAACACAATAACTAAGAAAATGCAGTGAAGGCTATGTTAACCAGTTTTATGAAAGTATTTCAAATTGTATATAAAACCAGCACATTTTACCCCATAATTGTATTAATGTACACAGGTATGATTTAATAAAACAATTTTTAAAAAAAGAAGAAGCACTGCAGGGAAAGGAGCTGGCACTCCAAATCTGTCACGCGTCTTCCAAGGATTAACCCAGCTTAGAGAGCAGTGACGCTGACCCCTCCCCCAAGTAACTAAATTTTTCTTCAAGATTGAGGAAAACATCAGAAAGAGAGAAGAGCCCTATTCAATTCAGTTAGATGCCCTACAAAAAAGGAGGGCTAAGACGAAGCTCTCTGGTGTGCACTTGGATGCTGTATGCAAATATTGTAGTCTTCTAGAAGCCCTGTAGATGGTTCAGGTCTCTAGAGAAGTTTCCACCAGAAAGTCAGTTGAAAGAGAACAGAGACAGATTTATCACCTGTGGTACCTGAGAATGACATCATTATGCTAAGCCAAGGGCCAAGGGTCAGCATTGCCAGGTGTGCCCACCGCAGACACTGCAGGCACTAACTTGAAGGGATGGCTCACATGTGGGTCCTGGGTCACCACCCTATGAAGAACTAGTCATCTCCATGAAATGGGAAAGGAGAAGGGGAAGGAGCCTTCCAAGGTAGATCAACAAATGGGACTGTGGGCCCCAAGAGACATGGGATGGGAATAATGGGGAGGGTAGAGTTGCTATACTCCAAGTTTCCCTAAATCTTGTGGGGCCCCCACACCCTGAACCACAGCCCTAAGCAGTCCCTGTGTGGGAGGGGCAGTGCATGTGTTTGACTCTTTGGTGGGCAGGAGGCCACATTCAGCAGACTGGATCGGGTCCCATGGCAAACTCAGGGGCTTTACATGTGTCGCTGAGGCTGAGAACAAAGTGAGCTCAATCCTGCAGTTCCACGTGCTTCTCAGTAGGATGTCTGTGGTTCTTAAGGTACACGATATTTGCCCTTACAGCCAGATCCTCCAGTTTCTGGTCTTCTCCTCCCACCCATCCTGAGAAGATAAGCTCTTCACTTCTATTAAAGGACCTATAATTTCATGTGAGAGTTCCAGGTGGTAGAGGACACAAAGGCCAAGTGAAAGTTTGGTCTTGGGGGAAAAGGTATTAGGAATGGCCCAGCTATGCTGTTGGTAACTTTCATTCCATCACACTCCACCAACTTCCTCTTCCGCCCTCACTCTAGATAGCATGCTACAGTCATGAACGACCCTTGAATCTCAGGGACCTAAAACAACAAAATCCTATTTCTTGCTTGTTGCTTCACATCCATCTCAGGATGGTGAAGGGTGTTGGGCTCCTCCTCATCCTTGCCCAATCCTTCCATCTAGGCTGATGGAATCTCTATTGTTTATACCAATGACCCTGAGCACTTAATAACTGGGCCTCATGTTGTTATGAGGGAGTCAGTTTTCTCCTATTGTATGGTTCTCTTGGAGATAATCAGGGACAAAGAGTGAGAATATTCATCACAAGGTAGAAAAAGGCCAAATTATAAAGAAATTGACTGCCAATTACTAGCTTAAGTTGTCCAACTTAAGGCAATCCATGTGTGTTGTGAACAGTTTCCATGACCTTACCTATAAAATCAGCAGCCTTGATTTGGGTCATTGTGAAAATGCTTTTAAAACGTAGGCTTTGTTACTAGGCATAGAACATTTTGGTTCTTAAACCATTGATGGTTCCTAAGTCATTGACAGTGATCCTGGTGGTCCAGGGCTCTGGCCCAAGCAGGACTCAGGCCCATCTCCTTTCACAGGTGGGAGGGAACCAGGCAACAGGCTTATGTGGTTCCAGGACTCACATCCCACTTTGTGTGGTTGATGTTGGTTTCTGCAGTCATCATGTCCTGTGGTCCCATCTCAGAAGGGCTCAGTTTCTGGGGGGAAACCTTGTTTTAAAAAAAAAAGTCCTTCTCCTGGCTGAGGCAAGAAAATCATTGAAGCCCAAGAGTCTGAGGTTGCAGTGAGCTATGACGCCACAGCACTGTACCCAAGGCGACAGCTTGAGACTGTTTCAAAAAAAAAAAAAAGTCCCTCTCCTTGTTAAACAATACTTTGGGAGCTTCAGAGGCTATGAACACTGAGGCTTCCCTTTTTTTTTTTTTTTTTTTTTTTTGCTACTTTTCTGAACCACAAAGGGCAGCTCGTGGTTCTAAGAGTAGGCCCTCCTAACAGGCTTCCCCTGTAGTTGCCAGCACACTGCCTCCTGAAGTGCTAAGATACCCAGACCAGTCGTTCCTGGCAGGATTCTCAACTGGACAAACTTTCTAAAAGCATTTGATAAAGAAGAAAAGAACTTTTTTAAAAAAATACATCTTTGAAAATAGACACTCTCTAACAGTGCTGGTAGAGACGTGCATTGGTATAGCCTTGCTGGTAGGCCATTTGGCAAAATGCATCAAAATCATTAAAAATGCATATGCCATTTGAGCCAAGAATTCCATTTCTGGGAACTTGCCCTATGGAAATAGTCTAAAATATGCCCAAAAATTGAGATGCCAGGGAATTCATTACAGCCTTGTTTAGAATGAAGAAAAAACCGGAAACAACCTCAAAGGGGAGAGCAGCTTAAATAAATAAATGTGATATAAGATGGAATCCTAGGCTGCTATAACAAATGACATTCCCAAGATACTATAAAGAGGAAGGGGAAAAGGAAGGAAGGAAGGGAGAGAGAAAGAAAGGGAGGGAGGAAGAAAACATTGCATACAAGAAAATCCCATTGTTATAAAACTGTATGAAAGACATATTTCAAAAGGTAGTGGTGGGATTGTGTGCAAATCTTATCATCTTCCTTTTGTCACTCAGTACTTTCTAATTTTTCTGTAGAAAACATGAATTCAGTCCATTTTTCTTTTTTCTTTTTCTTTTTTTTTTTTTTTTTTTTTTTAGACAGAGTCTGACTTTGTCACCCTGGATAGAGTGCCGTGGCATCACAAGTCACATCATCCTCAAACTCTTGGCTTAAGCGATTCTCTTGCCTCAGCCTCCCAAGTAGCTGAGGGGTCCACCACAACACCCAGCTATTTTTAGAGATGAGGTCTCGCTCTGTCTCAGGCTGGTCTATAACCTGTGAGCTCAAGCAATTCACCCACCTCAGCCTCCCAAGTGCTGGGATCACAGGTGTGACCCACTGCACCTGGCTTCATTTTTCAAACATTTGAGTAACTACTAGACATCAAGTCCTATGCAAGTCAATACTAAGAGCTGACCAGAACTTTTCTGTCTATTGCTACTTGTACAATATTTCAAAATTATTTTTTTCTGTTGTACTATTTAAGTATTTTTGTCAGTCTAGAGTCCAGGGAACGAATTATATAAGAGACTTTCAATAGTTCTAATTCACAAATCACCTTAGTGGTGCTAAAAAAAAAAAAAAAAAAATCCCTGGCTTTTTCTCGCACACACTAGTCCTGCTTGCCTTGGCAAATCAAGCAAAATCTTTGGCAGTGGAGCAGGGAAATTTGACCCGCTTTTAGAGAGGGCTATGCTTCTGTTAAATATCAAAAGGCAATTACGGATTTATGCTGGAAGCAGAAGGATACCTGTCATAAGTGGATGGAGCAGGTGGATGAAAAGTCAAGAGTGGCTATTGTACAAGCCCTGCTGGCAAGTTTGGGGGGGCTTTCAAAAGTTCGCAAGCTCTTGGGTGAAATATGAGAACAATGATGTCTGTCCTGCCTATGTAGCCACTTGTATGCAATAAAAAAACATTTATCTGTCCTGCCTCCCTGCGTGGAGTCTGCACAGCTCATATTGACCCTCTCAAAAGCCCACCTCGCCCCAAGTATTGTATAACTTGACTCCTTGGACCACTTCTGGACACTTACACATAGCCAACCAGACTTTCTTTCCTGAGATTTTAGGATGGGCACCAGGAGATTCAGGTCAGTCTGAGCTGGTTATTTAAAAGGAAGAAATGGAGAACTTCTGTTGCTGGGCTTAGCCATCTTTGGTAGAGGATTCTGGATTACCGAAGAATAAAGCAGCTTACTAAGGGACAGAAACAAAACAGTTCTGGTGGATTACCACTTTCCAGAACCAGGCCTGACCCAGGAGTGGGCTATATTCTTATCTGCAAGTCTGGGAGAATGTCCCTACATTCTAATCATAAAATCCTCCAGGTTTGCTCAAGCAAGCTGAAATGGTCTCTGTTTCATAACTAAATGGTTCTAACTAAAACTCTTGCTCACACAGCTTCTGTGAGAATCAAATTTATTTTATATGAGACATTTGAAAACAAAAAAGAGGTCCCCCAACTTTTCAGTTAACATAGCATCTCTGTATCTGACCAGTTTTTCATCCCGAAATTCAAACAATCCTGCTAATTTCAATTCTACCTGCACCCCACATTCGAAAGTACCTGTTACATCCAATTCCTGGGCTTTCTGTGGCACAAAGTAACTTGCTACTTGGGTTTTGTATGGATTACATAAGTAATGCTGGCTGCTGTAACAAACAAACCCCCTGTTCTCAGTGACTTAGGGGAAAAAAGTTAATGTCTAGCTTATGTCAAAATACAATTGTGTGGGTGTGGAAGCTCTGCTCAACCCAGGTTTCTTCTACCAAGTGTCTTTGCCATCTCCAGGGCCTCACTGGATCCTCGGTACACAGCCTGCAGACAAAGAAGAACAAGTGAGATCTCCTGGGAAGTTTCTATGGGGCCAGGCCTGAAAGCAACATACCTCATTTCAGCCCATATTCCATTATTCAGAGCTTAGTCACATGGCCCCACCTAACTATGAGAAAGGCTGGAAACATGTAGTCTACCTATGTGTCCAGAAGGAAAAGGGAAGGGGCTTTAGTAAATGCGGAAAAGTCCTTGACTCCACTTTCCAGGTCTATGTCTGCTACTCTTGTCTTTAGTTGTGTCTGGCTGTCGTAATGACAAACAATGGCCATGTCTAGCCCAAAGCCTGTTTTGTTAAAAAAAAAAAAAAAGTTCTAATAGAGACTCAGCCACACCTGCTTGTTTACTTACTGCCTATGGCTGCTTTCAGCTACAATAGTGCAGTTGAATGGTTTTGACAGAGCCCGTGTAGCCTACAAAACCTAAACTATTTACCATCTGGACCTTTACAGAAAACAAGGTGCCAGCCTCTGCAAAAAACCATCAGCTTTCCAAATTCCAAAAGTGCATGATCTCTCTCAACTGTGTCTTTTCCTCTCCTGTTTTTTTGTTTGTTTGTTTGTTTGTTTGTTTTATTTTTTTCCTTTGTGAGTAACCTGCTGTGCTGGGTAAACCACCAGGTGAGAGACAGCCTCAAGGGAAGGTTTCCACTGTGCTAAGGAAGAATTTGCCTGCTCTATTATTTCCAAGGTTCTTTTAAGTATTTTGCTCATTTTTTGTAACAGGGATGAAATTTTTCATGTTTTAATGTTTGAAGGTACTTTTCCTGAATTTAATTCTTCTTTTCTCGTATTCAATCTCCAGATGATGGTCTCACATTCACTTGCAAGTGCTCTGTATGTTTTCAACCAATGGAACAGAAAGCAAATAATATAAATGTGGTTAACTAAAGACTAAAAAATAGAGGAACAACAAAACTTGGGAAGAGATGAGAAATGTTACACAAGTCTTACAACCTACAACCCTAACCTTATCCTACTTGTTACCACAAAAAAGACTAATTGCATAGTAAATAAATAGGATTTATTGCATAAGTTGAGCTATCCTTGTAAATTCGGTGACTATATGTTGCTTTGCTGACCTTTATTTTACATATAATGTTATAAACTTTGCTTTTTGATCAAGGCTTCCTAGATTCTTCTTTAAACAAAAATTTTGAGACTTCAAAAGAACCTACATCCCCTCTCAGTTAGCCTCTTTTCACCTGGGTTCCTATTATTCACAGCAACACCATCCAACTCCCAGTGGCTCTGCCATGCCCTTCTGTGGTGTTTCTAAGCACATAGGTTTGGTTTCAAAGAGAACCGATGCTCCCCACCCCTCCCAGTGCTCAGAAAATGAGTTTCCTAACTCAGTGTTTGCTAGCTTTGGCCAGGGCCCTCATCCTACCGGTAGGGGTGCCTGAAGGGAGCCAGGCCCCTGGCGGAGGTGTGATGATGAGAGGCTGGAGGCACTGGGGAAGGGGCTGGAAGATTTGCAGGCTCTTCTTCTGGATGCCCCTAAAAGAGCAGTTCTAGTTCCAAAAGCATGTAAGGACTTTTTGCTCCCAGCTTTCTGAGCCCTTTTCACTAATTTCCCTTTTCCATGGATTGCTGGTCCCATCCTAGACTACAGCTTACAGTTGCTCCTGCTAAGATCAGCCATCAGAGAAAGCCACCCACTCCTCCACTTTGAAGTGTCTTGCTAGATGTAAGCTCTGTGAACACAGGGATCTTCCTCACTGATGGATCCTAGAACAGTCCTTGGTACTTACCAAGTGCTCAATAAAGGACTGTTGAATGAATTATTTACCTATATGCACTTGGCAATGCCTCTATGTCTGTTTACTGATACTCCTTTAGAATTATGGCATTTTTATTTCTCAAGAGAGTAAGTTTTTATTTAGGTATAATTTACACAGAGAGAAATGCACTGGTATTCCCTAGCACAATCCGATGTACTTTGACAAATGTATTATCATGCAAGCAGTACTCCAACCAAGATTCATTTGATTTTATTTTTTTCCAACCAAGACTGATAACATTTTCATCACCCTAGGAAAACCAATGTGTTTTATTAGGGGTCTTAATCTCACTTTCCTTTTTCCCCTTTAGAGTTCTTATTTCCTTTTACTCTGTTGAAAGAACTCATATCTCCATCACCTTCTAGGGTATAAGGACAGTGAGGTTTGTGGCACCATGGCCTGCCATCGCCTTACTAGAGACAGGCAACTAAACACACATTGAAGTACACACTCCTGGATGATCTGAAGGGAAAACCTATAATCAGAGATGTCAACCTTTTTTTTCTCTGCTGCACATTGGAAGAAGAGTTGTCTTGGGCCACACAGTAAATACACAAACACTAACAAAAGCTGATTAGAAAAAAAAGGGGGGGGGGGAGAGAAAAGGTAAGCAAAAGAAAAGGCCTCACAAAATCAGCCTGGGGCCCACCAGCAGCAGGTTGGACACTCCTGGTACACTCAAAATTGCATTGGGGTCACATGGCCTATTGCTGAGTATGGTGCTGGGTACAGACACATGAAAAGAAGCACCTGGGTGAAGAAGTAGAAGCTTTCTCAGGGTTTGAGAAGGGTCAGACAATCACACTTGATTGTCTCTGTGAAGGACAGGGACACATCACAGTTCTGCCACATGTCACATCCACTGCTCTCACAAACAGAAGGGCTCCTTTCCCAGTCATTCAGTGAGTGGTTAGCATGTTTCACGGCTGCACCCAAAACCTACATCCAGGTTTACACGTTAGCATAATGCTGTGCACCCAACATTTGAGTTCAACAAATGATTCATGAATAGAATTTACTGAACCACTATCTCATCTCACAATAAAGCTATACTTGAGCCAATTAACTGTGACTCAAGGACCCTGCAAGAAATGGGCTGAATTCTAGAACCAGCCAATCCCATCATGGTTAAGAACAGGGGCAGTGGAGCCAAATTCCAGCACCACCACTAGCTTTACAACTCTCTGCATGCTACTGTGCCTCTCTGTTCTTCAGTGTCCTCATCTGTACAGCTTCCTGTGAGGACCAGTCAAGATGATGCACCTAAAGGCCTCAGCACATGCCCAGCACAGATGAGTGCTCAGAGAGGGTCGGGTGTTATTATCGACAACTTCTACAGTAGGATGAGGCTTGTAAGAACATACCCAAGTGCAGGAGTTAAGCAAAAAGTATCAAATTCCTTCTGAGGCAAAAGTACAATATGGGTAAGATGTGGCCTTGGTAGGTCACACACAGTCCTTGCGAACTCAGAGAATCTAATAGGAGGCTGCAGAACATCCCCAGGAGCAGAGACAGAAAATTTCAGAATTCAGAGGAAGTGGAGATTGAATGATAGCCTGAGAGAAATCTTTAAAGTGAGGATGGAAATTAAAAATGGATTAACTTGTCTCAGAAATGAGAGGGCAGGCATCCTACCTTCAAACTTCATACATTTGATTTCCTCCTCCAATTTTTATGGGGCTACAAGTATATATCAGGTATATGCTCGATATTGGGTACACAATACATCACATATTTTTCATAAGGGAAAGATTGTGGCAATTAATACAGAATATTGAAAATACAAATAGAAGGAAAAAGAATTTGTGATACATATTCATGTTAGTGGGCCATGCTACAACATGGTTCCCAGCTCTGTAAACTGGACTGATACTGAAATGAAAGTGCAGCCTGGTCGGGACTGTGAGAGCAGGGGTCTGGACATCTGGACAACCACTGTATCCCTAGATCAGAGCAAAGCAGAGGGGGAGAGGCATGTCTTGGATGAGAAGCTGATCTCAGGTTCTCTTTTTTTTTTTCTTTTTTAGGCCCCTTTCTCAACGTTATGATTATTAATTATCTATTTCTGCAGTCCCCATTAAAAGGACCTCCTCCAGGGAAAAAGCAGTTGACCTTTAAAAAATGTAGGATTAGACCTATGATGAGTCTTCCCTCTGTGATGTTCTAAAAATGCTTCCCTTAGCGATTCAGCTATGACCCACATGGCACAGAGTAGCATTTCAGGAAAATGGTTTTTCTCCATCTCTGAAACTAGGCCTATAAATCATCCAGTCTCTGCCATGGTTTCTCTTGTTCAGCTGATGAGAACTCTGTCTTGCTATCTTTTTTGTCCAACTTGGCAAAGGAATCAGAGTTTTATCTGCAAATCGAGTCTCTCTAGTCATTCATGTGTTTCCTTAAGGTGCAGCAGGAAAAGCCATGGCTCGGGTTTCTTGCTTCTTGATATGAAAGTCCAGGACACTCTCTCTGGGCCTCCAATTTTTTTTTTTCTTTTTCTTTTTTTTTTTTTTAGACAGAGCCTCAAGCTGTCACCCTGGGTAGAGTGCTGTGGCATTACAGCTCACAGCAACCTCCAACTCCTGGGCTTAAGTGATTCTCTTGCCTCAGCCTCCCAAATAGCTGGGACTACAGGTGCCTGCCACAATGACTGGATATATATATTTGGTTTTGGTTTTTTTGTTGTTGTTGTAGTTGTCATTGTTGTTTGGCAGGCCCAGGCTGTATTTGAACCCACCAGCTCTGTTGTATGTGGCTGGCACCTTAGCCACTTGAGCTACAGGTACTGAGCCTGGGCCCCCAAATTTCTTATTAGTCTCCTCTACCAGGATGGGCAGCTGTCCTCAATAAACAAAGGCTGTCACAGCTCCTATGGAAGCAGGTGGCATGGCGCCCTCCCTGGCATGCTCAGCTATTGGTTAGCAAAGAAGCAATTTGACTTGGAGAGTGAAGAAGGGATTCCTTTCCAGGGGATCTGTTTAGCTAGCAGCAGTCTGGTTAAAAATTTACCGATTGGCACAGAAAGAAAAGAACAGAGTAATTTGCCGAAAGCTGTACAATCAAATAGGGCAGTCCTTTCTGAGTGAAGAAGGCCTAATGTTGGAGTCATCATACCCCACCAGCAAGAACAAGTGGGCCCTATTATCAGATAAAAATAATTACCTGCCCGCCAGTAGGCAGAATGCCACAGTGGAATAAACACACTCTGCTTGTGTCCCAGTGCTGCCACTTGCCAGATGAGCAGTCCTGAGCAAGTAATGTCAACTTTTTAAGCTTCAATTTTCTCATCTGTAGAATAGAACTAATAAAACCAGCCTCCCTGTAGGGTTTAGGGGAATAATTACATGAGGTCTAACATGGAAAGTGGTCTGTGACATGCTTGCCACATAGTAGGCCCTCATTATTGCCAGTGTCTTAACATATCTTCCCTCCCTGTGCCTTTTCCTTTCCTGCTAGCTCTTATGAAATCATGGAGAATGGGAAGAAATATAGGTATGAAGGGAAAAAAGGGCATCTAGGCGAGGAGGAAAACAAGGCTGGAAGGAAATCCTAGGACATTCAGGAAACCAGAACAGTGATGGTACTTTGTGTTCTAGTAGGTTCTGTGATGCTTTTTCTGTCTGCTCAATCTCCTTTCTCCCTTATATTAGTTTTCAGTTGCTATGTAACAAATCATCAAAGCTTAGCAACTTAAAGCAGTTTCCACAGGTCAGGAATAATACAACTCAGGGGGTTTTCACAAGACTGCAGCCAAGGTATTGGTCAGAGCTGCCTCATGTCAAGGCTCAGAGGTGGAAGGCCCCACTGCAAGCTCACTCAGTGGTTGTTGACAGGATCCTGTTCCTTGTGGGATAGTAGATTGAGGGACTCAGAAAACCCTCAGTTCCTTGCCACAAGGGTCTTTCCATTAGGGCAGGTGGCTTCATAGAGCAAGGGTGGAGGAAAGAAAGAGGAGGGAGAGAGATATCTCCGACTTTTCTAAAATAATCTCTAAAGTGATATTCCACTACTTTCCCCATATTCTACTCAATAGAAGTGAGTCACTAGGTCCATCCTACAGTCAAGGGAGGTTCCATGAAGCTTTGATAACAGGGGGTGGTGAGATTCGCAGCATATGACCCAAGCTTCACCAATCAGAGCCTTTCCCTGGGATTTAAACATGGTAAAATAGAGAGAAATTCTCTCTTTCATTTGAAATCACTAACATGAAATGGTGTAAGCCTGGGGTTTCTTGTGGCCATATCTTCTACCAAGAATATAAAAGAATTCCAACTATACCAGGAACATTCGAGGTCATCAAACTCTAGAGCAAAGGTGAAAGATTTGATATTAAAGAGAGAGCACAAATAAATTAGCAACATTTACTTAAATCCCAGAGGCTACTTTCATCCTCCAAAGCTAATATGTCTCCCTTTTTCACCTGAGATAGCTTAAATTAGGTTCTGTCACTTGCAGCAAAAAGAATCTTGATTAATTCAGCCAGATTTACATCTGTAAAATCAAGGAGCTGAATTAAATACTGTCTATGGTTTATTTCATATTCCAAGTTCTATGATTCTGACTTAAAATGTCCGATTTTTCACTAAGACATGGATTTTTCAAATATAAAGAAAAAACAAGAGGAACAGCCTGAAGGAAGAGGAGTACAGAAGAGGGAGAATCTTACCTATAGAACAGAACTAATAAAACCAGCCTTGTAGGGTTGGGGGAATAATTGTCTAAACTCAGACATGGAAAGTGATCTGTCTGACGCATAGCAGGCCTTCATCATTGACAATGTCTTACCATATTTCCTTCCCTGTGCTCAGAACTATAAGAACACTCCTGAAAAGGACCTGTGCCACTAACAACCCCAAGTAAGGCACAGACACATGTTTCTCTCATATGCTGCTGGAGCCAAGATAACACAGTGATCAAAAGCATGGGCTTTAGAGGGTGCAGCCATGGATTCAGTGATCCTAATAAAAACTAGTGTTTATTGAGTGTTTACTATGTACCTGGAAATTTCTCAAGACAGAGGTTCTGCACTTATTAGCCTGGTAACCTTAGGGAAGTGACTTAACCCCCACAAGCCTCTGCTTCTTCTTCAGTAAAATAGGGAGTAATAAGAGTTTCCTGGCTTGGCACCCATAGCACACTGGTTACAGTGCCAGCCACATTCACTGAGGGTGGCAGGTTCAAACGCAGCCTAGGACAGCTAAACAACAATGACCACTGTGACAAAAAATAGCCAGGCATTGTGGCAGGCACCTATAGTCCCAGCTCCTTGGGAGTCTGAGGCAAGAGAATCTCTTGAGCCCAAGAGTTTGAGGTTGCTGTGAGCTGTGACTCCTAGCACTCTCCTGAGAGTGACGTAGTGAGACTCTGTCTAAAAAAAAAAAAGAAGAAGAAAAGTTTCCTTTTCACTGGCCTATTGTGAGCAGAACTACAGCAGGTAAAGCACCAAGCATGATGTCTGGCACAAGCTGTCCTTAAAATATTCTTCCCTGCCTTTTACACCCAGCTCAAATATCAACCATCTCACAAACCTTCCCAATTGCCCTCCATCTCCTCCACCCCCCTTAGTTCTTTTCTGGTGCCTGCTTACTTCCCAGCGCTATGGCTCTGTAGTTCATTTACCCACTCACATATACTTCACCTCTGGCTCACCATTCCTTATCTTTGGGTTCCTGAAGCCTAGATCCTAATGTCAAACACATAGTAGAATCTCAACATATTTACATAGATTGAGTATTTATCAGTCTTTCAAGGAGAGCAGACAGTCTGATCAGTACCTGCCACACCTTTCAGTTTCACCACCTCATTGAGAATGAAGGATTTTCACCCAGCGAAACTCTGAGGTGTGATTGTAAAGCTGCTTCTCAACTGAAACCACCAATTGCTTAAGCTAAAAGTAACAATTCCTCACAACAGTCAGGCCAGTCTGGCCACAACCAGCTGCAGGGCCCATGTTAACGGGTGCGGTGCTGCTGGTTTGGAAGCTGACCAAAGAGACAGTAAACACGAAGGTTGCCTGGGTGCATAAACACAAAACAGCTCCTCCTCACACTTCCAGAGACACTCCAGTCACAGCATCAGGGACACCACAAGTGGAAACTTGTTGGCTCCTGTCAAGTGCAGAGGCAAGAGCCTACCATCTCCAAAATGCAGATATTGAGGACAAAATCACAGGATTGGTAGTTTTTATAAAAAGCTAATAGTATGTGCATCCAGAAAAAGATACTTTTTAAAGCTTAGTATAAGACAAGGGCCTGTATAATAACAGGAAACATTGCCTATTTCTGATACCACATTCTTTTCATCAGCTAGAGCTAGGGCAAAAAGAGAAAATTTGCTGGACGTACCCACCTCACTGACCCCCAGAAAGGACCTCTGGGGGGGCAATCTATGAGGCTGACCGTGTGGCACCTTATTGGTGTAAATCTTAGTGGAGGAAACAGTGCAAAGAACTTTGGAGTCTCTAAGGAGAGTGAGGGCCAGGCATGGTGGCTCATGCCTGTAATCCCAGCACTCTGGGAGGCCGAGTTGGGTGGATTGCCTGACCTCAGGAGTTCAAGACCAGCCTAAGCAAGAGTGAGACTTGTCTCTACTAAAAATAGAAAAAAATTATCCAACGTGTGGTGGGCACCTCTGGTCCCAGCTACTTGAAAGACTGAGGCAAGAGAATTGCTTGAGCCCAGGAGTTTGAGGTTGTTTTGAGCTATACCATAGCACTCTACCCTGGGGCAACAAAGTGAACTCTATTTCAAAAAATATATATATACATTTCTTTCCTCTGTATATATCTATTTCCTCTCTCTCTCTCTCTCTCTCTATATATATATATATAGATATATATATAGATATATATAGATATATATATAGATATATATATAGATATATATATATATATATATATAGAGAGAGAGAGAGAGAGAGAGAGAGAGAGAGAGAGAAAGAAAGAGAGAGAGAGATAGGAAATAATGAGATGGATCCCTGGCTAGGTGGCATGAAGTTTTCAAAGTAAATAGTGGAATAAGAGGTTAAAATATATTCATGTCCCCCTATGTTGGTTGGAATTCAACTTCAGGCCATGAAAAGGCTTATAGGATCACAGGGGTGGTCTCCCAAATGACTGGAATTGAAAAATATTCTTCATTCTCAATTCTTCTTCCCTATCTGTTCATTCCTATTTATTCATATCTGTCCATTTATTCATACCTGGCCTTGCTCCAGAAAGCAATACAGACTTATACTCTGCTGGCAAGAGGGAGCTATCAACAGTTCTAAAGCAGAGAACTCCATGATCAAATATGATTTTTAGGTCATCTGGAATCAGTATCTAGGAGGGAATTAGAGAAGACAGAGGCTAGTAGCCATCCAGATGAGTCCTGACTAGATGCCACAGAGGAGAGTGGGTAGAGATTACTGAAGAAGAAGAGTGGTCAGTATTTCTTAGCTAGATGAATGTGGATGATAGAGAAGGAGTAAAAAAATAACTTTAGATGTTATTGATGACTTTGTGAATGATGACACTACTAAAGCAGAATGACAATACAGAAAGGGGATTAGTTTTGGAGAGGGGTGATTAAAAGCTCGAGGAACTGCTAACCAAAAAGGGTCATATAATGATGCTATGATTTCAATTACTTGTCAAGTCACCAGATAGACAATGGAATATGTCACTAATGAGGGTCAGCTGTTTCTCCTGTGACTCCTTGTGGGATGATACCATTTACGTGATACTTAAGTATCACTTAAAGTTGTCTTCTGTCCTGATGGTGTATCTTGGCATGATCACCATGGTCGATAAAGGATCTTTGATCAAAGGTGGAAACAGAAGAGTATAGTCCCAGGCTACCCTTTGAGACCTAGCCAGAAGACCTCTCCTACCATGGTGGTATGATGGGTATGATTTTCATTTCTAAATATTTGGAGGTGGGACAGAAATCTGTTGGCAGTGAAACAGTGAACATATGACTGCTAGGGTGGTTGTTCTCAAGCCCTGCCTTAAGTACTTCTGTGCAGATCTGGCTTCATAGCTTCAGGGATAGAACCAGGAGAAGAATCCTCCTTACCAATTTGCCTAATCTCTCTTCCCCACCCTCCCAAAACACTTGTCTATCTCAGAGTCTCTGCCACTCCTTCCCTATCCCCAGAATGCCTACCTTCATTTTTCCACACTGGCAAGTCTATCGGCTTGGTGGCTTCCTGGACAGGAGAGTTATATCTTGTTTTGTTTTGTTTTCAGAGTAATATATGGGTACATATGATTAGATTACATTGTTTGCATTTGTAAAGTCCGAGTTGTAGTTGAGTCCTTCACCCAGGAAGTGTGCTATATATTCCTACACTGTACTCCTTAGATGGAGCTTACAGAGTCCCCACTCACTCCCTCACCTTCTTGGATTTAATTGTGTTTTTCTCTCATGTAGGCTTGTAGTTGTTCATCTACTAGTTTCAACTTGGTTTGAATACATGGAAGGCTTGCTTTTCCATTCTTGAGATATTTTACTAAGAAGAATGTTCTTCAAATCCATCTAAGTACTGTAAATAGAAAAGATGCAAAGTCTCCATCTTTTTACGGCTGAATAGCATTCCATAGTATACACATACCACAGTTTATTAACCCATTCATGTGTTGATGGGCACTTGGGTAGTTTCTGCATCTTTGTGATTGTTAATAGAGTTGCTACAAATGTTTGAGTGCAAAATATCCTTAAGATAAAATGTTTTTTTTTTTCTTCTGGGTAGATACCTACCCAGATACCTGGGTAGATAATAATAATAGATACCTTCTGGGTATTGCAGGATCAAATGGAAGGTCTCCGTTTAGCTCTTTGAGGATTTTCCATACTTCTTTCCATAAAGGCTGTACTAGTTTGCAATCCCACCAGCAGTGCACACGGGTTCCATTTGGAATCCCACCAGCAGTGCACGCGGGTTATATTTGGGAGCAGCTATACTCTTGGCTCAGTAGGCAGTTTATCTCTGATTGCTTCACAAATAGAAGGCTTCATTTAGCTTGGGAATGTTTTGTATATTGTTTACTTATTCTCAACTTAATTTTCAAAAAGGTTGGAAGCATCTTGCAGTATAATAGGATATATTTTTTTTCTTTGATAAAAAGGGAAGGACTGGGGAGCCTTCCGTGAGGCAAAGAGCCCAACGTGCAAAGGTAGAGGCTCCCCCTGCTGGTCGGAGTTTGCTCCTCCAGACTTGGGTCTGTTAATGCTTTAGCCTTTATGAAGTCTTGCAGTTTCATAGGGAAGAAAAAAAGGTCGTTCAGCTTCAGACAATACTCCTGCTTTCAGAGACAGTGGTCACGTGCCTGTTAGGCCGACCATGCCTAAAACTTATACCATCATTCCATCACTTTCTGCCCCTCTCTTTCACTAGTTCTTACACAGATATCCAGGTTCTTAAATTGTTTGCTTGTGGAACGTGACTGAGTCGGAACCAGGCACTCTGCTGGCACTGGGAAGAGCAAGGTGAAAGAGCCCTCTTGCCTCTGGGAGGCAAGTGTAAGTGAAGCTGCCCTCATTCAGGTGGTTCTCCACATGTGATCCCCAGACTAGTAGCGGCAGCATCACCTAGGAAATTATCAGAGTTGACATTTCCAGCAGTCTGTGCTTTAGCAAGCCCTTAAGTTTGAGAGCCCTTGGTCCAGAGAGGACATATAGGAGCCCTATCTGACAGCTCAGCTTGGTGAGATTTGACTTCTCCTGCCTCAGATCAGCATCAATGCCACAGCCTCTCAGAGACATCTATGGCATGCCCCATTACAAATGAGAACACTGAGGTGCAAGAATACATGATTTGCCCAAGGCAAATCTGTCAGGGAATTTTCTTCACAACCCTCCTGATGTACAGGAGAGGAAAGGGAGGCCAGTACCAGGAACTCTCTCAGGGTTCCTCGGACTTGCCCTCTCTGGTCCTTGGGGATCCGCCTCTCCCAGGCTTATGACTGGGTCACTGTGAAGCTCTGGACCCAAAGAGCAGATTGTTGAGGTCTCTGGTCTTCCTCTCCTTGGGAGTGAAGCTGCATTCAGCTCTCCTCTTTGATAACAGGGGTCCTCACTCAGACATGGAACATGAAGGGCCCAGCTGTGAAAGGACCACAACAGGGTTTGTTGTGATCTCTCAATCACAGAGAGATAGGAAGTCACTCGAAAGATGGGAAATGTTTGAAGATGGAAATGCATCCTCCTCAGCCTGGTCATATGGCCCAAATGTCTTTTCAAATAAGGGTCAGGGTCTTTAGCAGGTTGAAATTAAGGCAATGCTCAATATTTACAAGTGCCGACTTTTTAATAAGGGATATGGAAGAGAAAAAATAGATCTTTATTAATATTATTATTTTTGTGACCATCAAGAGGAGGATTGGGTCCCAAGGGATAGACTGTGTGTTAAAGACAATGCTGTCTCTCAAAGATCAGAGTGGCAGCCCTGTCCTCGTGGTACCACACTACAAAGCGGAGCTGACTCAGACACAGGTCTTTCTGCACCTCTCCACTTACCCTGTCTTTGTAGTGCCTTTGTTTTAAAGCATCACTATACATACCTTTCTGTCCCTTACCAGTGGGAGTGGGTGGGGAAGCACAAAGGAAAAACTTTTTCATCAAATGTGGAAGAATTGCATTTCCAGGAGTTTTTGATCAAATGCTACAGCTGGATGTTCCAGGGGAACACACCATAACAGAAGCACAATCCTTTCAATTCTTTCATACTTGTCCTCTGGAGAGGTAGGTTTGGGCCAGCCTATTCCAGTTCGAGGTGTTTCAGCAGGGGTTGGTAGCATGGCTGAATTTACTGAAATTAAGAAAAGGAGAGAATCTTGCAACAGGTTTGGGAAGGGGAGCTTGGGTGCAAAAGGAGTAGCTCATCACACACACACACACACTCAGAGCTATTCCTGTTTTGTTTTCTGGATACCCCACTTCCTTCTTCTGAGAAATAGGTGGGCCCTCCTATTTCTTGACCTTAGGTGGGGTAGGAAGCTAGTATTTCCAGGAGATAAACTCCTTTCCAGGTCTAAATGAAAGTTTAACCTCATTGACGATATTATATTAGATATTCCAGAAGTGGGGGGTTGGGGGGGGGGAAACGATGGCACTTGAGCTGAAGGAGGAGGCAGGTTCTTGGCTTTACTGAGGATAAGGACCCACACTCTGTGCTCTCCCAGTGCCCCGGGGGTGTGGCAGAGCCTCTGAGAAGAGTAGCCATCAAGGGGTGTTCCTGGAGAACCTGGATCTAAGGGAGGAGATACCCAGTTCACCCCAAGATAACAGAGTGGTAAAAAGAAATCAGGTGGCCTGGATTTGAACCTAAACTCCGCTACTTGCTGGCTGTGTGACGTGGGATGGTTTCTTCCCTTTGTTGTCTCAGTTTCCTCATCTGTGAAATGAGTATTATTTATTTACCTTAACAAATATTTATTGAACTATATGCCAGGTACTGTTTTAGGGGCTGGGAGACAGTTGCAAACAAAGTAAAGATTCTACCCTTAAAGAGTTCACGTTCTAGTAGGGAGAGGCAGAGAGAAAGCACTATTAGTAAGTAAGTTACCAGGCATAGTATGTCAGAAGATGATAAGGGCTACAGGAACATGAGTAGGAGGGGAAATGGGGGTTGTGCAATGAGGCACAGGCACAGGAGGTCAGGACAGAGCCCATTGGGAAGGTAATACCTTAGTAAAAACTTGTAAGAGATAAAGGAGAGCCATGAGTTATCTTGGAAAAGAATGCTCTAGATCAAAGAGTAGCAGCCTCTTACAAAATTATTTATGTGAAGCACTACTAAGGCCCTGACACTTTAATAACATTCCATAAATTAATTATTATTGTTGTTGTCGTTATTTTCATGCCCAAGTGTGGCCCAGCAGCTACCACATAGACTAGAAAACTGAGCATGTCCATACTAACCAGCAAACTCTGAACTGGAGGGACCCCTCCAAATGCTCTGGACAGAATCTGCAGGACCTTTGTTTGAGTCTAGGGTGAGAAGAAGACTGTCTAACAGTGATTGAAATTAAATTTCCTTCCAGTCCTGCCAACTGGGTACTCACAGTCAGGCTCTATTATAATTTAAAGAAAATAATGTAGCTTTATGAGTTGAGTTGATATCGTAAGATTTCTACCCACATCCAAGCAAAATGAAAGGAGGTAGAAAAGGGAAGGAAGATGTGCTTGAAAGACCTAAAAAAGTCTTGATGCTGAGTTGATATGACTTCAGCGAAGCACAGAACAGGGAAGGTGGGGAGAAAAGGGGAGCAAAAAGGAATTGGGGTCAGAGACAAGAAAATGTGCCAACAAGGAGCATATTGGAGGATATATTTGGAGTTACTGTAAAAGAAGTGAAATACACGTGGTGCTGCCAACGGGCAGGTTCTGAACATGTGGCAAGAACAAAGAGCCTCCGAAGGTGGTAGGAGCAGTGGGTGCCATAGATCAGTGAAATTGAGGGGGTTGGGAGCAGAGAGTGTGGCCCCAAGGAACCAAGTTCATCTATAGTCAAAAATGTTGAACTTGCCAGGCGCAGTGGCTCACACCTGTAATCCTAGCTCTATGGGAGGCCAAAATGGGTGGATCACCTGAGCTAATGAGTTAGAGACCAGCCTGAGTCAGAGCAAGAACTCATCTTTAAAAATAGCTGGGCATTGTGGCAGGCACCTGTAGCACCTGTAGTCCTGGCTACTTGGGAGGCTGAGGCAAGAGAATTGCTTGAGCCCAAGAGTCTGAGGTTGCTGTCATCTGTGACACCACAGCACTCAACCTAGGGCAACAAAGTGAGACTCTGTCTCAAAAAAAAAAAAAAAATTAATAATAATAATAATAATAATGTTTAGGCTCCATACAGCAGGCAAATATGTGAGAATCCCAGACTGTTAAAATCCTGGAAAACACTTCAGTGTTCATTTAATCCAACCCCCTTCTTTTGTGAGTGAGGAAACTGAGACTCAGAAACATAGAACAGCTTGGCAAGAGTCACCTTCCAGTCTCTAGTGCTGGGCTCGGAGCTGGGGGCTCCTCTTCAGCAGCTCCATCTCTTGGAGATCCCAAGTGTCTCTGCAGCAGCCTCTGTCACCTTGTGACCTGCAGGTACTGCGAGATCTGTAGGGAGGACACCAGGACATCCCTGAAGCTGGGAAAACGGTCTTGGTATCTCTAAGCCATCACTCATCACCTCTCTGGAGAAAAGCAAAGAACCCTGGGAAGCGAAGACACAACAGACGGTCGTCAAGCACCCAGAAATTCTGGGTGTGCTACCATGTCCTCTGTATCCTTGTGACCTGCAAGTTCTGAAAAATCTGAAAGGAGGATGCTGGGACAACATGGAAGCTGGGATATGCACCACCTATTGATGGAAGGAAGAACCGGTCCTTTGAAAGCCCTAGAGAAATCCAGGACTTTGGGTATATGTTTGGATTATATTTTCAGCCAGAATTTTTTGAAGAGAAGAGATTTAAAATTGAAGAGCATATTTATGAATGTCATCAATTTGATGACTCCTTCATTAAAACTTTGTTATTCTTCCACCAACAACCATTACCTTCACATGCCAAAATCCACAACTGGAATCAGTATGGTGCCTGTAGTCCCAGCTACTTGGAAGGCTTAGGCAAGAGGATTGCTTGAGCCGAGGAGTTTGAGGTTGCTGTCAGTCAAAACGCCATGATGCTCTACCCAAGTGACAGAGTGAGATTCTGTCTCACACCCACAAAAAATATTCAGAAGCAAATATTGATGTAGTTTAATCCTCATATTAGTCGATGCTATAAGGTCATTCTTAACATGTATATGAAAATATGTGATCTGTTGTTTCTTCCTTGGGGCTATGCATGGCCATTTAATGTTATGTGAACATGATTATTATTAATTTTTCCATGGAAGTTCAATGGTAAATGTAAACTACACTAAGAAAATCTAAAGAAAAAAATGTTGGGGGGGCTTTGAACCATAAAAATGTGATGCATGTAAGCATACAAAGGGTAATTTGGACATTTTTTCTCTGGATTAAAGAGTAAATCTTTCTAAATTTTGAAAATGCATGGTTTTTCCACTTGTGTTTCAAGTAAAAAAAAAAAAACTGGCCCATTAGTTAAAACACTGATATATCTTCATAGTAAAAAGAAATACAAGTCTTGACTATTATTTGATTTGATAGAAGACATAGAAATCTTGAATATTAATTGATGTAATGTAAGTAGAAATAAAAACATCTTTACAGACTCGGCCCAGAGAAATCCAGGACTTTGGGTATATGTTTGGATTATGTTTTCAGCCAGAATTTTTTGAAGGGAAGAGATTTAAAATTGAAGAGCATATTCATGAATGTAGGTCAGTGACAGGGCACTGGCCATGTACACCATGGCTGCCATGTTCCAAACTGGTCTGGGCCTGCTACAAACAATAATGACAACTATAACAAAATAAAATAGGCAGGCAGGCATTGTGGCGGGTGCCTGTGGTCCCAGCTATTTGGGAGGCTGAGGGGAGGGAAACACTTGAGCCCAGGAGTTTGAAGTTGCAGTGAGCTGTGATGGTAGAGAATTCTACAGAGAGTGACACAATAAGACTCTGTCTCCAAAAAAAAAAATTTTTTTTACAGATATCAGAGGAAAATAAAAATAAGTCCTACATCTCTACAGATATAAAAGAATAGTAAAGATAACTCCTACCTAAAGGTGACGTCAATGTGCTCTAAATAGCGTCCTTTTTTTTTTTTTTTTTTTTTCCCTAGAAACAGAGTCTTCACTTTGTTGCCTTGAGTGGAGTGCCATGGCATTACAGCTCACTGCAACCTCCAGCTTTTGGGCTTACGTGATTCTCTTGCCTCAACCTCCCAAGTATCTGGGGCTGCAGGCGCCCACCACAAAGCCTATTTTTTTGTTGCAGTTTGGCCAGGGCCAGTTCCAACCCATAACCCTCAGTATATGGCACTGTCACCCTACTCACTGAGCCACAGGTACCTCCCTAGCTTCCATTTTTAAAGAAAGCTTTAGCAGTACTATCTTAGATAAAAGTAATGCCTCTTAAGCACTTGTGACCAAGGAGCACATAGTGAATTTCAAAATGTCTTATTCAGGCTATGAGCTAATAAACTTGCCTGGATTAAGGAAACTAAATGTTTTTTAATGTTTTAACATTGATGCACAATGAATGAAATGTGATTCTTCCACTAATGCTAAACTTTCTTATCTTGTCCAAGATTGTAGTGACAGGTGAAAATAACATAGTATTTTGGTAATACAGTGGAATAACCTCCTTAATAATCTCTTTCCTGTGGCCCTGAAATTTGAATATTTTAGAGAATATTGTCCTCAATGTTATTATTTTGTGTTAATTTCCATTTCTCATAACAATGAAGATGTTGTTATAATAAAGATTATTTGGGACTATAAAGAAAAAAAGAGTCACATTCTACTGGTCAGGACTCTTTCATTCGCAGTGACAGAAACTCAAACCAACTTAATAAGCAAAGGGAATTTATTTTGGCTCATATAACTGTAAAGACCAAGACTAGTCCACATGCTAAGACTGAGACAAAAATCGGAATGTGAACAAATCCAGGATTTATAGCAGAGGCAAGGAGTAAAGCAGACTGCTGTCACAGTATTCTGGGAGGACACAGGCAGAGACGAGGCTCCCTGCAATTTTCAAGACTTTTCTTAAAGTCCACTGTGAAAGGTCAAAGAGCAAAAATGAGAAATGATTCCGAGACATGAATGAGAGAAAATCGAAGTTCAGGTTCTGTGTGGGTGACGAGCAAGTGTATTTCCACTCGGGTGCGAGCAAGCTGAGTCCGAGAAAGGAGTCAGCACATGGGTTAAGGTAGATGGGAACTTAATGGGTCAGAGGGGTTGGGATTGGTACATTCACTCTTTCCTGGGTGAGACAGTCATGCACTCATTCCTTCCTGGGTGAGTAGGTTCTATTTGGGTGGGTTCCTACATTTGACTCTATCACACTGTAGTCCATCTCCCAAAATAAAATAAGGTAAATGTCGACTTTGTGGGAGGAAGGAAACTGTTTGCAACTCTAACTGGCACTTTCTTCTGAGGACTACTCAGCAAGGGTCTAAAATACAAGTTGTAAACTGACAGTCCATGAACTGGATCAAATCTCCTAGGGTGTCTGCCTCACGGGGTGGGATGCTTTCGAAATTCACTTACTTAGGCTGGGTGTGGTGGCTCATGCTGTAATCCTAACATCTGGGAAGCTGAGGTGGGAGGATCTCTTGAGTTCTGGAGCTGGAGACCAGCCTGAGCAAGAGACCCCATCCCTACAAAACATAGAAAAATTAGCTGGGCACGGTGGTGCATGCCTGCAATCCCAGCTACTCCTGAGGCTGAGGCAGGAGGATCACTTGAGCTTGGGAGTTTGAGGTTGCAGTGAGCTATGATGAGGACATTGCACTCTAGCTGGGGTGACAAAACAAGACTGTCTCAAAAAATAAAATAAAATAAAATAATTTGACTTACTTAACAAATATTTGTTGAGCACTTACTCTGTGCTAGGTACTATTCTAGGCACTTGGCATATAGAGCAAAGCCAGGGAGTGGGGGAAACTCACTTTCATCTATTTTGAGGATAGTGTTAGAAAATGGTCAATCAATACGTTCTTTGAATTTATTATTTTAGAAGATGATAAATAAATAAATAAATAAATAACAGAGAAGGAGGAGAGAGCACACTGTGGAAAGGAGGGGGTGTTACAATTTTAAAGACGGTGATCAGGAAAGGACTTGCTGTAGGTGACATTTGGGAAATACCTCAAGAAAAAAAAAAAAAACTTACAGGCATCTAGGGTAAGAGCTTCCCAGGGAGAAGGCAGAGCAAGAGGCAGAAACATACCCGTGGTGTTCTTGAAACAGCAAGTATGTCTGGTTTTTATTTTTGTTATGTTGTTAGTCTATATTAGCTGCCTACATTTAAAAATGGGGAATTTCACACCAAAATCTAAATTTCCAGCTTTACTTAGAAGAAAAATTCAGTTAAGACCTGACAATGCTGACTACGAATTGTTTCATAAAGTAACGGCCAGGATCTGAGAAGCAGCTCTTCTCCAGTAATGGGACGTGCCTCTCCAGTGTAACATAGTTCCCCTTGCCACCCTTAGGATTTTCTCCTAGACTCACTCCCGGCCACTTCCTTTATTTCAATTGCTGCTCAAGCCCCTGTAGGCATTTAAACCCTCATGGTCCCAGTAGGCTAGACTAGGCTTGGCTAGGCTATTGTCATTAGTAAACCCAGCAGCTCAGTGGCTTAACAGAAGATCTAGTTCTTGTTCACACAAAATCTAACAGGGGTGGGTCAATTCTTCCAGGCATTTGTCCTTCCTGCAGTGACTCCAGGCCAAGGTTATTTCCATACTATGGCTCTGGCATTTCAACTTGTGGACTTCATAGTCACCTTCAAAGGAGAAGTGAGAACATAGGGAGGCCACACTGGCCTGTAAAAGCTTCACCTTGGAAGTGATGAGTGTAGTCACATGGCCTCTCCTAATGGCAAGAGAGCTGGAAAGTGTAATCTTCCCATGTGCCCAGAGAAGAACAAAACTAAAAAATATTAGTCTCTTCCCTACAGCTGTTTAAAACTGTGTTTTAAAACTATGTATCTAGCCTCAGCCAGAGCCATCTGGTTAAATCTCTATAACAATATCATTGAGAGTTTTCCAGAGAGCAATTTCCCAGCCAGGTGGCTGATTTATCTGCGCAATCTTCAGTAATTATATACATGACACAAAGGTTAAGTGTGTGAGCTCTGGAATCAGACAGCCTCTGTTTAAATTATGGCTCCACCACTGCTAACCACGTGACTTTGGACAAGATTTTTAACCTCTCTATACTTGTTTCCTTATCTTTAATTTGCAGATAATACTTCACATAGGATTAATATGAAGATTAAAAGAGATTATCCATATAAAATGCTTGGTAAAGTTCTTAGTAAATGCTTAATAACTATCCATCATCTTTAATAAATAATAGAGTATTATGAGATTTTTTAAACTTTATATTATAAAATATCATAGTGACAATTTGAAAAAATAGTGCAAAGAATTCCCATACACTCTTAGCAAATTTCCCAAATGTTAATACTTTATCACACCTGCTTTATTCTCTCTTTTCTACACACACAATTTTTTTCTTAAATGCTTAAGAATAAATAACACTACACCCCTTTACCTCTAAATATTTCTGTGTGTATTTTCTAAAAACAAGGACATTCTCTCATACAACCATAGTACCATTGCCAAATCAAGACACTAAATGAAACAATAGTATCATCTAATCTACAGACCTTATTCAGATTTTGCCAACTGCCCGTTAATGTCTTCTTGTGGCCCAGGATCCAATTCAGAATGAAATGTCACATTCGGTCATTGTATTTGTTTGCTCTTCTTTAATTTGAAACAGTTCCTCTTTCTTTGTCTTTCATGACCTTAACATTTTTATAAGAGTGAAAGTTAGTTGTTGTAGAGAATACTCCTTGGTTTCGGTGTCGGCCACATACACCGAGGCTGGCAGGTTCAAACCCAGCCTGGGCCAGGTAAACAACAATGACAACTGCAACAGAAAAATAGCTGGGCATTGTGGCAGGAGCCTGTGGTCCCAGCTACTTGGGAGGCTGAGGCAAGAGAATCACTTGAGCCCAAGAGTTTGAGGTTGCTATGAGCTGTGACAACATGGCACTCTACCAAGGGCAACATAGTGAGACTCTGTCTCAAAAAAAAAAATATATTCCTTGGTTTGGGTTTGAGATTCCATGATTAGATTCGGGTTTATACATTATTGTCAAAAATATTTGAGAAGGAATATAGCCTTCTTAATACTTCATGTCAAGAGGCTAATGATGCCTCTTTGTCCCCCTAATGCTAACGTTCCCTTTAATCACTCGGTTAAAGTGATATCTGCTGGATTTTCCCTCTTAAATAAGTATTGTATTGGGACATATTTTGAGATTGTGTAAATAGGCTGGGCACAGTGGCTCACTCCTGTAATTCTAGCACTCTGGAAGGTCGAGGTAAGTGGATTGCCTGAGCTCATGAGTTTGAGACCAGCCTAAGCCAGAGTGAGACCTCATCTCTAAAAATTGCTGGACGTTGTGGCGGGCACCTGTAGTCCCAGCTACTTGGGAGGCTGAGGCAAGAGAATCACTTGAGCCCAAGAGTTTGAGGTTGCTGTGAGCTATGAAACCATGGCACTCTACCAAGGTGACAAGTTGAGACTCTGTCTCAAAAAAAAGAAAAAGAGAGAGATTGTATAAAGATCCCGTTTCTCATCAAACTTTTGCCCACTAATTTCAACTTTTATTGATGATTCTTGCCTGAAACAATTATTGCTATGGTGGTAACCATAGCAATGGTAATTTTCTAATGTCATCATCCCTTCTACAAGTCCTAATTAGTTAGCATTACATATTAAAGCATCTTGGGCCCTCAAAGGAATAGGCCCTCTGGTATGGGACTAAGAGACCTGTCCTTAAATTAAAGATCATGAAGATAAGCTGGATAATGGAAGAATATAGCAACATCTAAGGAGCTATGGAATGAGCACTGCTGTTCCTATAGAACCTGATGATGTGATTTCTAACACACAAGCATGTGGCTACTATCACCACCCACAGCCTTCTGAATTGGTGGACTTGGCTGAGGCAGTCAGATACAGGCTTGTACACCTTTCAAAGTTACCCAAATTAAACTACACCTCCTAGGATGTAGTAGACTCTTGATCACAGTAAAGAAGTAGCTTCACTAAGCTTTCAGAAAGCATAAAATCGAGTGCAGATGAGAGGAATTAGTCTGAATGGGAACCCTGGGATGTTTTGACTTTTACAGTGCATGTAACACATGAGCCAGTGAGGGAGGAACGGGGCAGTATTATGAAAACCATGGTAAGAATCTGAAGAAAGAGAGAGCATCCAACATTGCCTTCCACTCTTGGTATAGTTTTGGATCTGAAATAACTTGATTTTTTTAGGTTATAAAAATGTGGGGTGAGCATTATTAATATGCCATAAAGTAATAGAAATATCCCTGTGGGTTCTGAGTATCTGCAAAACTCCTTTTCTCAAAACAAAAACCATATGGCTGTTTGTCTGCCTAGGCAGCAGTGCTCCCAAACCCGCAAGACTATACAGGACCTGTCGGCCTAGTTCTGACAGAAGGGCCTGGAAGCCAACTTGTAGCAGCCCGTATAGCCTATGGCTAGGAGGAGTGAGAGTTATAAGAAATACCTGTATAGCTCAATAAGGGAACACCTTGGTGGAAAGGGCATGGAGAGGTATTTAGCTCTCCTAACAAGCATGAGAGCTCCCGAGTTGAGAGCAGTGGTGAATTGGCAGTCTGTAGTGTTGAGAGGCACAAGGTCAACCTTATATTAGGCTGGAGGAGCAGGCAGTCAGGAGCATGCGCATTCTATCACTGATTCACTTACTCTGACTCTGTCTCCTCTCCTGCCTGCAGAACGCCAGCACAGCGTCTCTCTGCTGAAGATTACCAAGCTCTGCTAAAGACTAAGACCTGTTTTTCTAAGAAGACTGCTTTACTCTAAGACTGTCTCTCTTACTCTCTCCAGCTAAAGTAGATAGCCCTCAGGCACCTAAGAGAAATGGTTCCTGAGCAAGGTAGCTTAGCGGTCCGCCTCCGGAACCTAGTTAAGCCCCGCCTGAGACCTGGCCAGTCCCGGGCCCTGACACCAACTCCATCCCTACTGCCTCCAGGAAAAAGAACAAAGCCTAATGCCCTGGGTGTTGGGCTTAAATTTTATTGGTCAAATTAAGAACCCCAAATAAGGTTAGCTTTGGGAAGAAAAATAGGATGAGACTCCTCTGGAAATAAGGAGAAAAGAAGGAAGGAAAAAGCAAGGCTGAAGGATGATCCAGACAAAATTGACACAGTGGAGAGGAGAGCTGAAGCCTTGACCTTCCCGATAAATTAAGTGGCAGAGTAGGTCAGAACCTCTTTGAGAAGAATGAAGTGTTTGGATCGGACGGCGCCTGTGGCTCAAAGGGGTAGGGCACCGGTCCCATATGCCTTAGGTGGCGGGTTCAAACCCAGCCCTGGCCAAGGAAAAAAAAAGAAAGAAAGAAAGAAAGAAAAGTGTTTGGACCAGTCACTTTAAAGAATTCGATAGAAAGTCAAGAGTAATAAAAGGGCTTCTCTGACAACGACCAAAAAAGTATGAATCTGAAAAACAAACATGCCTAGGTGATGCATCAGGTACAGATTGATTTGTGCCAGAAGTCTTTACAGGTCTCTGCTGATTATAGTATTTGTTGGAACATCTATCTGAATGTCTAAGTCTGATAGAAATCTTTGACAGACTAAGTAATGGCATGCACTTTTCAATACTTAAAGAAATGAAATTTTCCACTTACAGCAAGCTTTTAAATTCCTAATTATCCCCCTGGAGCCTGGCCCTCTCAGTTTCAGAAACTAGTTCTTTACAAGGGAAGGAAATCATACACATACCCATCCATACATACCACAAATAATAGAAATTGATTCTTCATTTCCCCAAGCGGTAAGATCCTCTAAGTCACTCTTTGACACATTGACTTTCTGGTAATCCCATCATCGGTCATTCCAAACAGAGTAATCTTTCTACCCATTCCAGGGATAGTAGCAGCTGGTTTGGGTTGGAAAATGCATTATGTCAGCTACGTGGAACGTTTATTCATACTCTCACTGCCTGTTCATACCACACTATGGCCAATTATGAATGAAATGCCAGTTCCTTTCCTCCTGGGTTTTTGTGGAGAGATAGAGAAAAGCATTTTCTGGAGAAATGAAACTGAAAGCCCTGGCTAAGAAAGAGACAGTTCTCTAGGGAGAAGCAGGAAAAAGTTGTCAGGGGGAGAGATGCAAGGGACCCATGTCAGATGCAAAGTACCAATATCAATGGCACCTTCTTCTAGCTCTTAAAGGGCTTCTCCATGGATATGGGTCTCAGCAGGCTGCTAAGCAGTGAGTAGAATGGCCCTCCCTTGATCCTGAGAGCAAAGACTGAGTAATCCACACTGCAGAGCCCCAAGTCAAGCAGAGGCCTTGTGACAGATTGCTAGAAAGGGAACCCCAAAACAGAGTGAAGGTTGGAGGAAGTTTGGGGAGTGAAGCCATGCTTTGACTGAAAAGTGAGCAACAATAGAAGGAAAGGGAATAAAATCCTTCTCAGTCATCCCTGCATAGAAGATAGAATTCATAAAATTAAGAAACTCAAACATAGTTTACAAACATTTAGAATTTGCAGAATTTTGTTATTTGGGGGCTGATGTTAGATGGCAAGAGATGTGTTGCCCTCTACCAGGGGCAACAAAGCGAGACTCTGTCTCAAAAAAAAAAAAAAAGAAAGAAAGAAAGAAAGAGAGAGAGGGAGGGAGAGAGAGAGAGAGAGAGAAAGGGAGAGAGAGAGCAAAGAAACCTACAAAAAAATGATGAAGCATTTTATGATGCAATGCAGGGATCAGTAACTGTTGGAAGCTGTCACCTCCCCTAGTCTGGAGGGACAGAACTATTACCAGGGTCTAGAAGCCAGGACTGCCTGGTGAGGGCTGGCTCCACAGCCAGCTGTCTCACAGTGGAATCATGCAACATCTCTCTGACTCCTGCCTCCATGCAGTCTCCACACCCATTAAAACTCCTCAAGAGCTCCTGAGACTTCAAGTGCGATCAAGGCCACTCCATTCACCTCAGAGTCTGACCCTGCCCTCACTCCAACACACCTTTTCTGACAGCCAGCTTCAATCCCAGGCTCCTGCCAGACTAAACCCTCTTTTTTTTTTTTTTTTTTTAAGACTAAACCCTCTTAACCTTGTTTTCCTTATGGAAAATTTCAAAAATGCAAAAAGGCATAGTAATACAAAAAGTAATACAACAAGTGCCCATGGACCTACTACCAAATCTAAATGTATAAAACTATAAACACAGCTGAAGCCTCTTTGCAAACTTTCCAGGATTATAGTCCTCTCTTTGATCCACAGCCAGTGAAAACCATCTTCCTGAAAATGTTTACCATTTCCAGGTAGGGTCTTCATGCTTTTGTTTTGTTGTGGTTGCTGCAGTTTGGCCAGGGCCGGGTTTGAACTCACCACCCTCGGTATATGGGACTGGTGCCCTACTCACTGAGCCATAGGCACCACCCCATGCTTTTATTACATATGTTAAGTATCCCTAAATGACAAATGATATTATAGGTATATATATATATATATATATATATATATATAGAGAGAGAGAGAGAGAGAGAGAGAGAGAGAGAGAGAGAGTAAGTTTTGATAACTTTTTCACTCAACGTTACATTTAAGAGATATATACCTATTTATACAGGGAGCCCTATATAATTCATTCATTTTAACTGTTTCATATTATATGATATAATTTATTTATTTTTCGATAGTATAAGTGGTTTCCAAATTTTTGCTATTACAATGTTGCATTAACATTCACATTCTTGTGTCACTGTGCTCATACACACAGGTTTCTCTGGAAGGTGCTTCTAAGGTAGAGTTACAACTAGTTCATGTGTTATGTGCTATTTGAATTATTGGACATTGGCAAATTTCTCTACACATTGGATATACCAATTTACATTCCCACCAGCAAGAAAATGAGAATTCCTCTTGCTCCACATTCCAATTAGTAAAGTTAGAAATTCTTTCATGTTTGTTGGCCATTTGAGTCTCCTGTGAATTACCAGTTAATAGTCTTCACTCATTCTATATTGGGATGTTTGCCTTTTTCCTATTTATTTGTGGAAATTCTTTATATATTCTGGATATTAATACTATTTTATGCCTTGCAAATATCTTCTTGTGGTTTTGGTATGTCTTACATTTCTAAAATATGATGTGTTTTAAATTATGGAGGTTTTAGCTTTATATTTTAATGTAGCCAAATGTATCAATCTTTTCTTTTATGGTTCATGTTTCTATATTTTATTTAGGAAATACTTTCTTATTATAAGGTTAGAAAATACTCTCTATTTTTCCTAAAAGTATAAAAGTTTTGCTTTTAATATACAGGTTTTTAATCTATCTGAAATTTATCTCTCATCTATTATGAAATACGGTTCTAATTTTATAACTGAATAAAAAATTCAAATGATCACTTTTGCCAGCAACATTTATCACATTGTTCATTCTTTTATCACTGATCTGCAAGGACAGTTCTCTTAAATATCAAAGTTCCATATTTGTGCAGATCTGTTTCTGTGCAGTCTATTCTATTCCAAAGGTTCACCTGTGTATTCCTTTGCTAATGCGTATTGTGTTGATTATAGCTTCATATTAAGGCTTAATATCTTATGTGGTGTATCACCTCATCTTCTTTATCAAATTTGTACTTTTTTCTTGGCCCTTTTCTGTTTCAAACAAATTTTAAAATTAGCTAATTAAATTTAATATCAAAAAAACTGTTTGAATTTTTATTTTCATTGGAAATTCATGGAATTTATAGATTTATTCATGGAAAATTGAAATCCTTACTATCTTGTATTCTCCTTCTATGAACACAATATACTTCTTCATTTATTTAGATTGGCTATAATACATTTCAATAAACATTTATAGTTTTCCCTGTCTAGGTATGGTGGCTCACACTTGTAATCCTAGCACTTTAGGAGACCAAAATGGAAGGGTCACTTGAGGTCAGGAGTCCAAGACCAGCCTGAGCAAGAACAAGATCCGTCTCTACTGAAAAATTAGGTGGGGTGGTAGACTGCAGCTGGGACCCCATTTTTAGTCTTCTTAAACAGAACAATGGCCATCTAAGCATTTTCTATCTTGCCAAACTAAGTTTCATAAATTATGTAAAAATAAAGACTTTCCCATAAGTCCTTTTTCATCTTCCATAAAGACGAGACTTCTACACCAAAGGAATTTGTCATGACTAGACTGGCATTTTAGGAAATACTCAAAAGTGCATTATGTAATACATGGAATAGCACAATAGATACTCACAAATGTAAAAAGACCCACAAGTTAAAGCTCACAGCTCGTATGAAACAATAGGACAAGAGGGAAAACAGAATAACAAGGTATCATACAACATGATGAACAGAACAATATCCTACCTGTCAATATTAACACTTAACCATGAATGGTCTTGGTACCCCATTTAAAAACCATAGAGTGGTGGAATGAATGAAAATATGCAACTGAAGTCTATATTTCAAGGTAAAGGGATGAGAAAAAAAACATTCCATGCAAATGGAAACCAAAAATAAATAGGTATAGCCATTCTCATGACATAAAATAGACTTTAAATCAACAGTGATTTTATAAAAATACAAATAATATTGTCATTATATAATAGTAAAAGTAGCAATTCAACAAGGAGATATAATCCTAAATACATATGCACCAAATATACATGCTCCCAAATTCATAAAGCAAATTTTACTATAGCTAAACAAAGAAATAAATAGTAGCATCATAAATGCTAAGGACTTTACCACCCCACTGACAGAAATAGACAGATCATCAAAGCAGAAAATCAATAAAGAAACACTGAACTTAAACAGTACTATAGAACAAATGGACCTAACAGACATTTATTGAATATTCTATTAATACATAAAAACTACTGAATATACATTCTTCTCATTAGCACGTGGGACATTTCCCAAGATTGATCATATCTTAGGCCACAAAACAAGTCTCAAATTAAAAAATATCAAAATCATACCATGTATCTTCTCAGACCACAGTGTCTCAGACTAAAAATCAATTCCAAAAGAAACAGTCAAATCTACACAAAGTAATGAAAATTAAACAACCTAATGCTGAATAATCCTTTGATCAAGGACAGAATTAAGATA
Organism: Loris lydekkerianus; assembly: GCA_963574355.1. Lineage (NCBI taxonomy): Eukaryota > Metazoa > Chordata > Mammalia > Primates > Lorisidae > Loris > Loris lydekkerianus. The sequence goes on along the minus strand of CAUYPK010129196.1, from coordinate 1,105 downwards.
GAAATCAAAAGATTCCTCAAACTGAACAACAAAGGACATAAGGCTTTCAAAATCTATGGTATATAGAAAAATCAGTCCATAAGACAGCCTTAAGGGTCTCTATTAAAAAGACAGGAAGATCACAAACTAAAACCTAATGTCACATCTCAAGGAACTAGAAAAAGAAGAGCAAACCAAACCAAAAGCCAGAAGAAGAAAAGAAATAACAAAGCTCAGAGCAGACCTAAACAAAATAGAATCTAAAAAATAATACAAAGGATGAAACAAAAAGTTGGTTCTTTGATAGATAAACAAAACTGATAGACCACTAGCTAGATTAACCAGAAATAAAAGAGAAAGGACTCAAATATGCTTAATCAGAAATCAAAAGGAATGGAACCAGACGAGGTTGTCCTCTGTCACCTTTACTATTCAACATAGTGCTGGAAGTTCTAGCCAATACAATTAGGCAGGACAAGGAAATAAAGGGAATCCAAATGGGAGCAGAGGAGGTCAAACTCTCCCTCTTTGCTGATGACATGATCTTATATTTAGAGAATCCCAAAGACTCAATCACAAGGCTCCTAGAAGTCATCAAAAAATACAGTAATGTTTCAGAATATAAAATCAATGTCCACAAGTCAGCAGCCTTTATATACGCCAATAACAGTGAAGATGAGAAGCTAATTAAGGACACAACTCCCTTCATCATAGTTTCAAATAAAATGAAATACCTAGGAATATACCTAACGAAGGAGGTTAATAAAGAAAATTATGAAATCCTCAGAAAGGAAATAGCAGAGGATATTAACAAATGGAAGAACATACCATGGTCATGGATGGGAAGAATCAACATTGTCAAAATGTCTATACTTCCCAAAGCACTCTACCTATTCAATGCCATTCCTATCAAAAAACCAAGATCGTACTTTCAAGATTTGGAAAAAATGATTCTGCATTTTGTATGGAACCAGAAAAAACCCTGTATAGCTAAGGCAGTTCTTAGTAATAAAAATAAAGCTGGGAGCATCAGCATACCAGCTTTTAGTCTGTACTACAAAGCCATAGTGGTCAAGACAGCATGGTACTGGCACAAAAATAGAGACATAGACACTTGGAATCGAAT